>OX393570.1:20185089-20268974 GCA_947652115.1 Blastomussa wellsi | reverse complement strand
AACCCCTGGAGGCGTAGGACTTATACCCCAAACCTCAACCCCTGGAGGCGTAGGACTTATACCCCAAACCTCAACCCCTGGAGGCGTAGGACTTATACCCCAAACCTCAACCCCTGGAGGCGTAGGACTTATACCCCAAACCTCAACCCCTGGAGGCGTAGGACTTATACCCCAAACCTCAACCCCTGGAGGCGTAGGACTTATACCCCAAACCTCAACCCCTGGAGGCGTAGGACTTATACCCCAAACCTCAACCCCTGGAGGCGTAGGACTTATACCCCAAACCTCAACCCCTGGAGGCGTAGGACTTATACCCCAAACCTCAACCCCTGGAGGCGTAGGACTTATACCCCAAACCTCAACCCCTGGAGGCGTAGGACTTATACCCCAAACCTCAACCCCTGGAGGCGTAGGACTTATACCCCAAACCTCAACCCCTGGAGGCGTAGGACTTATACCCCAAACCTCAACCCCTGGAGGCGTAGGACTTATACCCCAAACCTCAACCCCTGGAGGCGTAGGACTTATACCCCAAACCTCAACCCCTGGAGGCGTAGGACTTATACCCCAAACCTCAACCCCTGGAGGCGTAGGACTTATACCCCAAACCTCAACCCCTGGAGGCGTAGGACTTATACCCCAAACCTCAACCCCTGGAGGCGTAGGACTTATACCCCAAACCTCAACCCCTGGAGGCGTAGGACTTATACCCCAAACCTCAACCCCTGGAGGCGTAGGACTTATACCCCAAACCTCAACCCCTGGAGGCGTAGGACTTATACCCCAAACCTCAACCCCTGGAGGCGTAGGACTTATACCCCAAACCTCAACCCCTGGAGGCGTAGGACTTATACCCCAAACCTCAACCCCTGGAGGCGTAGGACTTATACCCCAAACCTCAACCCCTGGAGGCGTAGGACTTATACCCCAAACCTCAACCCCTGGAGGCGTAGGACTTATACCCCAAACCTCAACCCCTGGAGGCGTAGGACTTATACCCCAAACCTCAACCCCTGGAGGCGTAGGACTTATACCCCAAACCTCAACCCCTGGAGGCGTAGGACTTATACCCCAAACCTCAACCCCTGGAGGCGTAGGACTTATACCCCAAACCTCAACCCCTGGAGGCGTAGGACTTATACCCCAAACCTCAACCCCTGGAGGCGTAGGACTTATACCCCAAACCTCAACCCCTGGAGGCGTAGGACTTATACCCCAAACCTCAACCCCTGGAGGCGTAGGACTTATACCCCAAACCTCAACCCCTGGAGGCGTAGGACTTATACCCCAAACCTCAACCCCTGGAGGCGTAGGACTTATACCCCAAACCTCAACCCCTGGAGGCGTAGGACTTATACCCCAAACCTCAACCCCTGGAGGCGTAGGACTTATACCCCAAACCTCAACCCCTGGAGGCGTAGGACTTATACCCCAAACCTCAACCCCTGGAGGCGTAGGACTTATACCCCAAACCTCAACCCCTGGAGGCGTAGGACTTATACCCCAAACCTCAACCCCTGGAGGCGTAGGACTTATACCCCAAACCTCAACCCCTGGAGGCGTAGGACTTATACCCCAAACCTCAACCCCTGGAGGCGTAGGACTTATACCCCAAACCTCAACCCCTGGAGGCGTAGGACTTATACCCCAAACCTCAACCCCTGGAGGCGTAGGACTTATACCCCAAACCTCAACCCCTGGAGGCGTAGGACTTATACCCCAAACCTCAACCCCTGGAGGCGTAGGACTTATACCCCAAACCTCAACCCCTGGAGGCGTAGGACTTATACCCCAAACCTCAACCCCTGGAGGCGTAGGACTTATACCCCAAACCTCAACCCCTGGAGGCGTAGGACTTATACCCCAAACCTCAACCCCTGGAGGCGTAGGACTTATACCCCAAACCTCAACCCCTGGAGGCGTAGGACTTATACCCCAAACCTCAACCCCTGGAGGCGTAGGACTTATACCCCAAACCTCAACCCCTGGAGGCGTAGGACTTATACCCCAAACCTCAACCCCTGGAGGCGTAGGACTTATACCCCAAACCTCAACCCCTGGAGGCGTAGGACTTATACCCCAAACCTCAACCCCTGGAGGCGTAGGACTTATACCCCAAACCTCAACCCCTGGAGGCGTAGGACTTATACCCCAAACCTCAACCCCTGGAGGCGTAGGACTTATACCCCAAACCTCAACCCCTGGAGGCGTAGGACTTATACCCCAAACCTCAACCCCTGGAGGCGTAGGACTTATACCCCAAACCTCAACCCCTGGAGGCGTAGGACTTATACCCCAAACCTCAACCCCTGGAGGCGTAGGACTTATACCCCAAACCTCAACCCCTGGAGGCGTAGGACTTATACCCCAAACCTCAACCCCTGGAGGCGTAGGACTTATACCCCAAACCTCAACCCCTGGAGGCGTAGGACTTATACCCCAAACCTCAACCCCTGGAGGCGTAGGACTTATACCCCAAACCTCAACCCCTGGAGGCGTAGGACTTATACCCCAAACCTCAACCCCTGGAGGCGTAGGACTTATACCCCAAACCTCAACCCCTGGAGGCGTAGGACTTATACCCCAAACCTCAACCCCTGGAGGCGTAGGACTTATACCCCAAACCTCAACCCCTGGAGGCGTAGGACTTATACCCCAAACCTCAACCCCTGGAGGCGTAGGACTTATACCCCAAACCTCAACCCCTGGAGGCGTAGGACTTATACCCCAAACCTCAACCCCTGGAGGCGTAGGACTTATACCCCAAACCTCAACCCCTGGAGGCGTAGGACTTATACCCCAAACCTCAACCCCTGGAGGCGTAGGACTTATACCCCAAACCTCAACCCCTGGAGGCGTAGGACTTATACCCCAAACCTCAACCCCTGGAGGCGTAGGACTTATACCCCAAACCTCAACCCCTGGAGGCGTAGGACTTATACCCCAAACCTCAACCCCTGGAGGCGTAGGACTTATACCCCAAACCTCAACCCCTGGAGGCGTAGGACTTATACCCCAAACCTCAACCCCTGGAGGCGTAGGACTTATACCCCAAACCTCAACCCCTGGAGGCGTAGGACTTATACCCCAAACCTCAACCCCTGGAGGCGTAGGACTTATACCCCAAACCTCAACCCCTGGAGGCGTAGGACTTATACCCCAAACCTCAACCCCTGGAGGCGTAGGACTTATACCCCAAACCTCAACCCCTGGAGGCGTAGGACTTATACCCCAAACCTCAACCCCTGGAGGCGTAGGACTTATACCCCAAACCTCAACCCCTGGAGGCGTAGGACTTATACCCCAAACCTCAACCCCTGGAGGCGTAGGACTTATACCCCAAACCTCAACCCCTGGAGGCGTAGGACTTATACCCCAAACCTCAACCCCTGGAGGCGTAGGACTTATACCCCAAACCTCAACCCCTGGAGGCGTAGGACTTATACCCCAAACCTCAACCCCTGGAGGCGTAGGACTTATACCCCAAACCTCAACCCCTGGAGGCGTAGGACTTATACCCCAAACCTCAACCCCTGGAGGCGTAGGACTTATACCCCAAACCTCAACCCCTGGAGGCGTAGGACTTATACCCCAAACCTCAACCCCTGGAGGCGTAGGACTTATACCCCAAACCTCAACCCCTGGAGGCGTAGGACTTATACCCCAAACCTCAACCCCTGGAGGCGTAGGACTTATACCCCAAACCTCAACCCCTGGAGGCGTAGGACTTATACCCCAAACCTCAACCCCTGGAGGCGTAGGACTTATACCCCAAACCTCAACCCCTGGAGGCGTAGGACTTATACCCCAAACCTCAACCCCTGGAGGCGTAGGACTTATACCCCAAACCTCAACCCCTGGAGGCGTAGGACTTATACCCCAAACCTCAACCCCTGGAGGCGTAGGACTTATACCCCAAACCTCAACCCCTGGAGGCGTAGGACTTATACCCCAAACCTCAACCCCTGGAGGCGTAGGACTTATACCCCAAACCTCAACCCCTGGAGGCGTAGGACTTATACCCCAAACCTCAACCCCTGGAGGCGTAGGACTTATACCCCAAACCTCAACCCCTGGAGGCGTAGGACTTATACCCCAAACCTCAACCCCTGGAGGCGTAGGACTTATACCCCAAACCTCAACCCCTGGAGGCGTAGGACTTATACCCCAAACCTCAACCCCTGGAGGCGTAGGACTTATACCCCAAACCTCAACCCCTGGAGGCGTAGGACTTATACCCCAAACCTCAACCCCTGGAGGCGTAGGACTTATACCCCAAACCTCAACCCCTGGAGGCGTAGGACTTATACCCCAAACCTCAACCCCTGGAGGCGTAGGACTTATACCCCAAACCTCAACCCCTGGAGGCGTAGGACTTATACCCCAAACCTCAACCCCTGGAGGCGTAGGACTTATACCCCAAACCTCAACCCCTGGAGGCGTAGGACTTATACCCCAAACCTCAACCCCTGGAGGCGTAGGACTTATACCCCAAACCTCAACCCCTGGAGGCGTAGGACTTATACCCCAAACCTCAACCCCTGGAGGCGTAGGACTTATACCCCAAACCTCAACCCCTGGAGGCGTAGGACTTATACCCCAAACCTCAACCCCTGGAGGCGTAGGACTTATACCCCAAACCTCAACCCCTGGAGGCGTAGGACTTATACCCCAAACCTCAACCCCTGGAGGCGTAGGACTTATACCCCAAACCTCAACCCCTGGAGGCGTAGGACTTATACCCCAAACCTCAACCCCTGGAGGCGTAGGACTTATACCCCAAACCTCAACCCCTGGAGGCGTAGGACTTATACCCCAAACCTCAACCCCTGGAGGCGTAGGACTTATACCCCAAACCTCAACCCCTGGAGGCGTAGGACTTATACCCCAAACCTCAACCCCTGGAGGCGTAGGACTTATACCCCAAACCTCAACCCCTGGAGGCGTAGGACTTATACCCCAAACCTCAACCCCTGGAGGCGTAGGACTTATACCCCAAACCTCAACCCCTGGAGGCGTAGGACTTATACCCCAAACCTCAACCCCTGGAGGCGTAGGACTTATACCCCAAACCTCAACCCCTGGAGGCGTAGGACTTATACCCCAAACCTCAACCCCTGGAGGCGTAGGACTTATACCCCAAACCTCAACCCCTGGAGGCGTAGGACTTATACCCCAAACCTCAACCCCTGGAGGCGTAGGACTTATACCCCAAACCTCAACCCCTGGAGGCGTAGGACTTATACCCCAAACCTCAACCCCTGGAGGCGTAGGACTTATACCCCAAACCTCAACCCCTGGAGGCGTAGGACTTATACCCCAAACCTCAACCCCTGGAGGCGTAGGACTTATACCCCAAACCTCAACCCCTGGAGGCGTAGGACTTATACCCCAAACCTCAACCCCTGGAGGCGTAGGACTTATACCCCAAACCTCAACCCCTGGAGGCGTAGGACTTATACCCCAAACCTCAACCCCTGGAGGCGTAGGACTTATACCCCAAACCTCAACCCCTGGAGGCGTAGGACTTATACCCCAAACCTCAACCCCTGGAGGCGTAGGACTTATACCCCAAACCTCAACCCCTGGAGGCGTAGGACTTATACCCCAAACCTCAACCCCTGGAGGCGTAGGACTTATACCCCAAACCTCAACCCCTGGAGGCGTAGGACTTATACCCCAAACCTCAACCCCTGGAGGCGTAGGACTTATACCCCAAACCTCAACCCCTGGAGGCGTAGGACTTATACCCCAAACCTCAACCCCTGGAGGCGTAGGACTTATACCCCAAACCTCAACCCCTGGAGGCGTAGGACTTATACCCCAAACCTCAACCCCTGGAGGCGTAGGACTTATACCCCAAACCTCAACCCCTGGAGGCGTAGGACTTATACCCCAAACCTCAACCCCTGGAGGCGTAGGACTTATACCCCAAACCTCAACCCCTGGAGGCGTAGGACTTATACCCCAAACCTCAACCCCTGGAGGCGTAGGACTTATACCCCAAACCTCAACCCCTGGAGGCGTAGGACTTATACCCCAAACCTCAACCCCTGGAGGCGTAGGACTTATACCCCAAACCTCAACCCCTGGAGGCGTAGGACTTATACCCCAAACCTCAACCCCTGGAGGCGTAGGACTTATACCCCAAACCTCAACCCCTGGAGGCGTAGGACTTATACCCCAAACCTCAACCCCTGGAGGCGTAGGACTTATACCCCAAACCTCAACCCCTGGAGGCGTAGGACTTATACCCCAAACCTCAACCCCTGGAGGCGTAGGACTTATACCCCAAACCTCAACCCCTGGAGGCGTAGGACTTATACCCCAAACCTCAACCCCTGGAGGCGTAGGACTTATACCCCAAACCTCAACCCCTGGAGGCGTAGGACTTATACCCCAAACCTCAACCCCTGGAGGCGTAGGACTTATACCCCAAACCTCAACCCCTGGAGGCGTAGGACTTATACCCCAAACCTCAACCCCTGGAGGCGTAGGACTTATACCCCAAACCTCAACCCCTGGAGGCGTAGGACTTATACCCCAAACCTCAACCCCTGGAGGCGTAGGACTTATACCCCAAACCTCAACCCCTGGAGGCGTAGGACTTATACCCCAAACCTCAACCCCTGGAGGCGTAGGACTTATACCCCAAACCTCAACCCCTGGAGGCGTAGGACTTATACCCCAAACCTCAACCCCTGGAGGCGTAGGACTTATACCCCAAACCTCAACCCCTGGAGGCGTAGGACTTATACCCCAAACCTCAACCCCTGGAGGCGTAGGACTTATACCCCAAACCTCAACCCCTGGAGGCGTAGGACTTATACCCCAAACCTCAACCCCTGGAGGCGTAGGACTTATACCCCAAACCTCAACCCCTGGAGGCGTAGGACTTATACCCCAAACCTCAACCCCTGGAGGCGTAGGACTTATACCCCAAACCTCAACCCCTGGAGGCGTAGGACTTATACCCCAAACCTCAACCCCTGGAGGCGTAGGACTTATACCCCAAACCTCAACCCCTGGAGGCGTAGGACTTATACCCCAAACCTCAACCCCTGGAGGCGTAGGACTTATACCCCAAACCTCAACCCCTGGAGGCGTAGGACTTATACCCCAAACCTCAACCCCTGGAGGCGTAGGACTTATACCCCAAACCTCAACCCCTGGAGGCGTAGGACTTATACCCCAAACCTCAACCCCTGGAGGCGTAGGACTTATACCCCAAACCTCAACCCCTGGAGGCGTAGGACTTATACCCCAAACCTCAACCCCTGGAGGCGTAGGACTTATACCCCAAACCTCAACCCCTGGAGGCGTAGGACTTATACCCCAAACCTCAACCCCTGGAGGCGTAGGACTTATACCCCAAACCTCAACCCCTGGAGGCGTAGGACTTATACCCCAAACCTCAACCCCTGGAGGCGTAGGACTTATACCCCAAACCTCAACCCCTGGAGGCGTAGGACTTATACCCCAAACCTCAACCCCTGGAGGCGTAGGACTTATACCCCAAACCTCAACCCCTGGAGGCGTAGGACTTATACCCCAAACCTCAACCCCTGGAGGCGTAGGACTTATACCCCAAACCTCAACCCCTGGAGGCGTAGGACTTATACCCCAAACCTCAACCCCTGGAGGCGTAGGACTTATACCCCAAACCTCAACCCCTGGAGGCGTAGGACTTATACCCCAAACCTCAACCCCTGGAGGCGTAGGACTTATACCCCAAACCTCAACCCCTGGAGGCGTAGGACTTATACCCCAAACCTCAACCCCTGGAGGCGTAGGACTTATACCCCAAACCTCAACCCCTGGAGGCGTAGGACTTATACCCCAAACCTCAACCCCTGGAGGCGTAGGACTTATACCCCAAACCTCAACCCCTGGAGGCGTAGGACTTATACCCCAAACCTCAACCCCTGGAGGCGTAGGACTTATACCCCAAACCTCAACCCCTGGAGGCGTAGGACTTATACCCCAAACCTCAACCCCTGGAGGCGTAGGACTTATACCCCAAACCTCAACCCCTGGAGGCGTAGGACTTATACCCCAAACCTCAACCCCTGGAGGCGTAGGACTTATACCCCAAACCTCAACCCCTGGAGGCGTAGGACTTATACCCCAAACCTCAACCCCTGGAGGCGTAGGACTTATACCCCAAACCTCAACCCCTGGAGGCGTAGGACTTATACCCCAAACCTCACTTTTATATTAGTTAGGGCAAGGTGTCTTAAACTCACGAATCGAGAAATAAACGATTTTTGCAAATGCATCAAGTGGACTGTGACTTTCTGATGTAGGGGTTCTGTTACTATTTGAGCCGTTGAGATTCTCAGCACTGTTAAAGACATCATATAAAGTTTAAAATAACGTGTAGCGGAAATTAATAGGTCAGTAACAATCCATTTTGCCTTCTTTTCCAATAAAATAAGGAAAATGAATTCCGCTCGTTTTTTTTTTGTCATCTCTTTGGCCCATTTGATCGCTTTTGGGAGGTTTTATGTCAGTTTCAGTTTGAATTCGAGTCAAAACCTCAATTTCTTCCAATACGATCTCATCAAATATGCCAGAAAGATAACACAAGCCAAATAAGCCAAATGAATTTTCCTTATTTCATTGAAAAGAAGACAAAATGGAACGTTGTTGACCTTTTATTCCACGTTATTTCAAACTTTATACAATGTCTTAAATCAGAATCTCAACGGCCGAAATTGTAACAAAACTCAGCAAACATCAGAAAGTCACGTTCCACTTGATACGTTTACAGAAATCTTTTTTTCTTGAATCGCAAGTTTGGGACACCTGTGAATACAAGCGAGTGACCAGGACAACAGTTTTTGCCGCTCCAACCATACGGGAAGTGCGGCTTGTCTTTCTTACTATATGTTAGAGCGGTTTTCAGTCGAGTGTTACAATTATCAGTGTGCCAGCTGATCAGTGTTTAAGTTGCCGAGGTGGTCGTTCTTTCTGTAGAAAACGATGACTGCTATAACCTTAGAATAGGTCGCAAGGCGATGACTGTTGAGGCGTTTGGAACACAGTTGTCAGTTTGTGTATTTTCCATATGTGATATTCCGTTGGGAAACTCTTGCATACGATGAACTGATCCAAATTTGCGCACCTCAGTGATGGTCTTGAATAAGGCTTTTTACTACATAAAAATACAACAAAGTATTTAAATGAGTGCCCCCTGGGACCAAACTGACGAAATTCATTTTTTTTTTAACATTTTGGTGCACAATGAGACTTTTTATACCGAGGTAGAAAACACCAAAATCAAAAATGTAATAATGTACTGAGCTTCTAATGAGGAAAATTGAGAAGGATTTTGACTGGCAAATTTGACAAATTTGAAAAGCTTCAAAATGTGTCATCCGTGACTGAGCACTACTATTTACAGTAAATGTGTCAAGAAACACGGTGTACTTATCTGAAATACGATGTTTCCAATATTTAACTTGCACCAGATTCCAAGAGCTTCATTTGCAAAATAACTGCGCTCTCTTTCCAAACTCTCGTTCATGCTGGAGAAAAATGAAACATACCAAAATTAATAAAAACCATTTTTTAAGTCTAATCTCTCTTGTTACTATTTAGTTTAAACCAACATGCACGTTCTACAAACAAGACTTCAACTTCAGAAAAAACGTCAGCCCTAGACTCGTTCACTTCGTTTTATTACAGCAACCATTTTATTTAATGTCGTAAATGTTCAGTGTTGCAATGAATTTAGAGTACTTTGGTAAAACGTGTATTTTTCAATGGTACAGCAACGTTAAATTTTGGTCAAGCAATATGTAAAACATGGGATGAAATCCCAAGAATTAAATGGCAGAATACTCATCTGAGTAAAGTCGCTTCCAATGGTCAACTTGCGTCACGGTCCATGCGGGACAGACCTTGTCGCTTCCATCCTGAATGATTACATCTTCCGATCTCGTACTTTCTTTTTATACATCTCTGTCCAGTAAATCTGATAGAAGACAGGATACGTCATAACTTAAGCCTTTTTCCTTCATCCAACCTTTTTTATTCTCCAAAGTGATAACCAATATAAAATCCTCTGAATTTCTTGCTTGGTCGGAAGAACACATTTTTCTTAAATAACAGGTTTGCTTTGAGTTTCCTCACACGGTACGTCCGCTACCTGAACGACAACACGTACATATTTATCAAGCGGCCTTTGGAATAAATTTCATAAATGAATGCTTCAGAGGTTGCGCCGAAGAGATGAATTCATAATATTATTTCTTCTCCATCTCTGAGCAATGGTATGAATCATACCGGAACGATATACTAATTGGTCGCGATTGAAGTCTAGAAGCAAATGAAATGTGCATAAGAAACATCTAGACGGACAGAATCCTATGCAATTGCTCACGAGGAAAAAGCTTTTGGTACCTTTCAACAACTGTACTGCAACGAATTCTATAGCGACACCTCGAAACACGAAGTTTCCCTGCATATTGAGCCTTGGAAAAAGCCAAAATTGGGCGACTCGAAACTACAAAATTAAAGCAGTTATCCAATGTAACAACTCAAACAGGAAAGAAACATGCACTTACATTAAACACGGAGAAAGACACGAACGTCGGCAACTCGCTTCAGAGCACAACAGTGACCAAGTGAACGCTAAAACTGTGGGTGTGTCATCTGGCACTTTTCATTCCACGCAAAAACGACATGCTTTGCTTAAAAACAATGTGCATTTGTTGTCGTTTTTGTCGGTATTGAATAGCTTGTGCAATGCCTCTAGAAACGCACGCACTGAAATAAATGTGCAAGGAATGTTATATTTTTCTGAATCAGAGCGTCAATGAAGTCGAATAGTTTTGAGGAAATGAAAATACCCCAATTTCGCACTAAATACGTTCAGGTGCAAGAATTAAAACGCGTTCTGGTTTAAAATTAGCTTTCAGCTGCCAACCAACAGCCTTTAAAGAATGCAAATTGCGTGAATAAATGAATATACGGGTTAAAAAGTGTGAAAACATTACAGAATAAAAACTACATAAACGTTTTCACGCTTTTTTACCGTATATATTCATTCATTAGCGCCATTTTTATCATTCGTTAAAGGCTGTTGGTTGGCAGCCGAAAGCTTCATTTTGAACCACATTTTTAACCCGAGAATGTTTTCAAATTCTTACAATGTGTTTAACTCTTAACGCCCAATCGTACAAATTTGTACGAAAGCCACTATCAATTATATCAAAATCTGCAGCTTTCACAGATCTGAACGCTTGATAGTAATAATCGCTTGTTATCGCAAAGTGATAATTTTTGAATCATTTCAAGGCAAATACCTTGCTACAGCTCTGAATTTTCGTCGCATATGGCTATTTGTTCTGCAGCAAATCCGAAAATTCTCGTTTTCTACTACATAGGAAAACAACAAAAAGCACACAACTTTTTAATGAAAAAATAATTCCAAATCCAACAGTTTGCATTTGCAGCAAACGTAAAGCCTTTTCCTTCCCGTTCACGAACAAAATTTTCTATCAAACCTTCAGCGAACTGAACAATTACCATTCGATTAGAGCTATGCTCGCAAACCTGTCAAATTTCCCTATTCCTATTTCACTCATTTCAGAAATCAAACAGATAAATTTTGGAAATCAAAAGCTGATTTCAGCAATCAAACGGGTAAATTTTGGAAATCAAAAGCTGATTTCAACAATCAAACGGGTAAATTTTGGAAATCAAACCGACTTATTTCAGAAATCAAACGGATAAATTTTGGAAATCAAAAACTCATTTCAGGAATCAAACGGATAAATTTTGGAAATGAAACACTTATTTCAGAAATCAAACGGATAATTTTTTGAATTTAAAAACTGAAACAAAATAAATGAAACAGATTTTTATGAAAATCAAAATTTCATTTGACAACTCCAAAATAGCACAAAATAAACCGAAGCGGTACTTTTTTCAAGTCAAAGTAGAAACCTAAAAAATCAAAATCAATATTTGCAGTAATAAGGAAACAAAGCAAGAATCAAAACATACAAATTCTTAATTGATACTCCTCGAACACCGCATACTATATAACTGCTAATAAGATTTCTTCAGTTTCCCCAGGGTCGTTTTTCAATCTCTAAAAAATGCCGCTATTAGAAACCTCTCTCCTGTGAAGCTAATGGCTCACTGAGTTATGAAAACACACAGGCGGCCCATATATGTGATTTACGTGACAGTGTGTCAGAGTATATATGGGAAAAGTTCGAAAATTGCCCTAAATTCTACGTGTGGAAAAGAATGCAAATAAAAACGACTTACCTTGTGTTTTCCTTGCGCTATTTTGACGTCTCTGTGGTCTTGGAGTCGATTTAACGACGTTTAGGCGAGTTTCACTATATTTGCTGATCAGATCCCACCAGGATCCGGTTCCTTTGTATTGTCCGTTGGCCCTTTCAAAAATAGACAGTGTTCATTATCTTACACTGTTATTATCTGCAACAACCAACTCAGTTATTTGTGTGGCATTTATTAAGAACTATCGTCTTGGCTGGATTAACAACTCGTGTCATGGTAACGCTATATATCGGTCGAACATGGGGGAATATCTCTTGAAAGTGATTCCACGAGTGACAGAGAATCTTGCATATGTTAAATGATGATATTTCAACGTTTATCAAAATTATATCTAAGAAGAAACGTCACCAGTCCTCCAAAGTAAATTGACATATTAAGCTTGTCCGAGTCATTCCCAACCAGCCAATCAGAACCAAATAATACAATTTTAAAATAAGTCGAAAAATGATAGAATATGTGGTCTTACAGACAACGTCTTGAACTGAAATGGTTTCTACTTTCTTTACTAGAACAGCTGCCTAACTTTCATCAAGGAAACTAATGGCTTTCGCCATACTATCTGGGATGTCAAACATGGCTTATTACAAACCAAA
This sequence comes from Blastomussa wellsi, assembly GCA_947652115.1. Lineage (NCBI taxonomy): Eukaryota > Metazoa > Cnidaria > Anthozoa > Scleractinia > Plerogyridae > Blastomussa > Blastomussa wellsi. Next base: position 20,256,060 of record OX393570.1, on the reverse strand, counting down.
AAACTGTTTTTGCGTTCATTTGCGTGAAGAACAGATGCGAGGAAAGGTCCATTCAAAATAACTTTTATTTACGCGAACTATTCTTTCGAGGAGTCATGTTAACAATTAGTGTTTCCCAAAATTGCATTACTGATCTACTTGAAGCTAGACTGGGTGAATACAACAGAAACACAGCTGTTTTTTATCAGTGACAGGTTGCAACACTTTTCACTAAAATATGTCTCCTACTTTGCTGCTGCCGGAAGACAATAAGTTTTATATAATTCCGTACACATATAAAGTTTGATATGTATGCACGCCTTTTCAGACTTTTGACCCCGCTACTGACATTTTGTAAAATGTATTGTTCTTGACTCGCCGAAAGTAAACGATTTTAGTCTGCAGCTTGAGACATGGCCCTGTGGTAGAGGGTTTAATTGCTTCCTTAATTCTATCGGAAATGAAAAACGCCTTGAATGAAATAGCTAAACAAACTTTACATTGTAATTGACTTCTCCCAGTAACGGTTTAAATTGCTTGGAAAAAAATCAGTTCTCAAGCTCAACTAAATGAGAGTATTTTCCATCTGTGCCAAACATACGTTCAGACGGTCCTTTAGAATCTTCAGAGAATTTGAACAAACCGTTCTTGGCAAGTATTATCAAGAAAATCTCAAGTACAGAGTCGAACTAGAAGGGACTTTCTTAAAAAAATGGATACAAATTTCAGCAATGAATCATTCATCCTGCAGAATGAGACTTGTGACATTCATTTGGATCACTCTATTCCTGTTAAAGTCGCTAAAATTATTCTGTATTCTATCATTTTGTTTTCCAGCTTAGCTGGAAACACACTCATAATCACTATTGTACATAAACGTGTAGAGCTGAAAAATACGACAAATTATTTTATCGTCAACATGGCTGTATCCGACTTTGTTTACCCGATGATAGGTATACCAGACCACTTAATACAACTAGCGACGAGTTCTGAAGAATGGACTTTAAGTGGAACTACGGGCCTGACATTTTGCAAGCTGAAATGGTTTCTGCGTAGTGCTTCGAGTACTGTTTCCATTCAAAGTCTTGTTTGGATCGCTTTAGATCGGTTTGTAGCGGTGGTGGTACCAATGAAAGTCCATCTTATCTCGTCAAGATTTCGCGCCTTTGCTATCGTCTCCACCTGGGTCGTGGGTACGATAGGAAATTCAATGTATCTGTATGCGTCCCATTTGGTGGAGGACCACGGAGAAATCGTCTGCGTCCCTTTGTACAACATTCCCTTTTCATACATAACTTATTTAAGGGTGTTTACCGCTGTTTTTCAGATTTTTCCAATGGTTGCCATGACAATTTTATATTGCGTCATAGCAGTAACACTGCGAAGACAAGACAAAGATCTTCAGTGCAGAGAAGGGCATCAGAACAATCAGGGAAAACGGCGAGCGATTAAAATGAGTTTATACATCATGATTGCGTTTTATATATGTTTCCTTCCAATGTTTTTGGCGCTTATCTGTTTGGAATACAAAATTGAATTATCTTGTATGTTTTACGCAGTTTTGTGGTTTGTGGCACATATCACCATTTACTTGTCATCTGTCATCAATCCCGTTATTTGCATCACCTTTGTTCAAAGTTATCGTCTTGGATTGAAAGACATTTTTAACTGGTGCTGGAGCAAACGGTTAACAACATACAATATGGAAACAGCTGAACATGTGGATCACGGGATTGGGGTTATTAAGATGGAAGAGAGTCGCATTCAGTGTTAATTTACACCCGACTCATGGCAGACTAATTAACCCGCAATTAGATCTCTTTCCTCTTCTATAATATCTCCATCTACTCCGAACACAACTTCATGGATTATCAGTTGCAGAGATCACATCAGAATTGGCAGGGTTGTTTTTTTATTAGCAGTCGTTACAATGGCAGATTCCCTCAGAGACGCGGACAGGGAATCATGGTATTTGTACTCAAAGTCTCGAAGATGCCGAGCGCGTGTTGAATACAACTACTGAGTCCTTTGCGCAAGTCTCACGGGTAATCGGGATGGCAGAAAAAATGGCAATTCATCTTCATCACAGTTTATTCTTATGCCTTTATTTAAAGGCATCAGATAAGGACTGCATGGAGCAATTATCTCTCGATTTAGGATCCCAGTGTGATGACAGCAGATGAATCTGCACACTGCTGTGATCGGAGTTGCTGACGATTGTGTGCGGAATGATCACTTTATTGAAACCTTTTTAGCCAAGAGGTATAATGGACTCTAGCCTGCGAACACAGACGGACTTCCGGCTGTTGTTTCGCGCCGCCGGTGAAACAATCCGCTAAATGGACTCTTAAAACAGACAATAATTATTAGGCGCAGTGACAGTTATAATTTGCATTTTATTGACCTTTCAGATGTAACAATGACTAATATGAAACTCCTAGAAAACAAAGTACAAAGTTATGGGGAAACTGATTTGATATACAAATTCACATCACTAATACTACAAGAGAGATACGTAGCCTTGCTATGAGAATTTGAATGTTGACTTATGCAAGAGTTGTACACAGCACTAGCAGAGCTGTAAATAACTTAAGATTTTAAAAGGCTGGAAAATGCAACGAACCAGTCATTTTCACTTTGCTAAGCAACATAACGTGCAACAGGATCATCTGCCCACATTCATAGAACTTTTCCGGTATTCAGAAATCTGCGGTACCACCCATTTATTGCGTCCGTAAGTTACGCTATTTAATATACAAATCAACAGCACGGTTGTTTTATCTGGCGACGTAGATTAATGATTTTTGGTGTGAATATAAATACCTGGCTGTATGTCAGAACACATTTAACAAAGACTGTATGTACCGTGTTTTTCTAAGATATAAAACTCTTGTTGTTTATCGCTCCGATAAATCTACAACTCAAACTCCATATGGCAGTTTATTTTTACATGCAGTTGCAAGTTTTTGCCTACGCTTTCGCAAAATACAACCTAAATTGTAAAAATAAACCGCTAAAAGAAGTGTGAAATCGTTTAACAAGATAGCGGAAGTATATCTTGTAACAGTTTTGATATTTCTACTCACAAATAGTAGTTATTTACATGTAGGCAAGTTTAAAATGGTTTAAAATCTCCAAAGGTGGCCGCGTTGGAGACTGGGGCTTGCATGTCTTCTCTTATGGCGCTCCGGTCTCGGATTTTAGCAACAAGGAGAGAGTGCTCCACCTAAAACAGACAAACAAATAACAGTTTATACATGGTTACTATTGTGTAGATACAGTAATATTATTATCCATACTTCCCCCTAGAAAGGGATTTTTTGTTAGACCCCCACCCCGAAATTCCAATTAATCTTCATACATTTCTTTAAACTTTTTGGCCTCGGAGAACCCCCACCCCCAAGAATTTCCAACCCCTCTTTGGAAGGAGTATGGATAATTTCTGGAACTACCATGACAACTTCCAATATACAACCTTAAATTCCTGAACTGTTTGTTGGGTTTGTTTCCAAGCCTTCGAAAAGATAAAATACCATAAAAACTAAGGTATAAAGAATACATTGTGTAAAAAAACATCGAACATACCACTCCTATACGGACTTCCATTTGCTGAACTTCCTGTTTAAGTCTTGTCAAAGCTTGTTTTATTCTGACTAAAGGACCTGAACCAAAAACAAAACATTTTGAGTTTCCACTTGTTAATGATGTTCTATATTCCCAACCCCTGATGTTATAAGGGGAAAATAAATTTTTTGATCATTCACAATTTTAATCTTACCAGCATCTGTCATGTTTGTGCCTCGCTCATCCATCTGAGCCTTGACAGATTCAAGTTCCTCTGTGATCTACAAAATACGAATATATTGATTTTTATTATTCAACAAATTGTCACGTTGCCCTTATATGGTCATCAAGCAATTGGTATCTGTCATCTGCACTTGAAAGATATCCTGCGATATAGGTCAAGTAATGATACATATAATTCGGGCAAATTCTCGCAATGTGCCACATGATGGTAACTTTTCCAGCTGTAAAATACGTTTCGTTGACAATTTGTAGAAAAATAAAACAATTACCCGGCTCAATCCCGCAGAATATAATCTCATTTTAGCCAACTTGGCCTATGGCCTCCTCGGCTAAGTACACGTACATGTATCAGCCGATATTCTGCGTGATTTTGCACAAATATGCGCAATGCAAATGGCAGTTGCAATTTAATCCAAACAAATCTAAACAAACCTGTGATAATGACTTTGTGAGCTCAGTGACTCCTCCGGATCCTTGTTTGTACCGTTCTTTTGTCTATTGAGAAAATCATATAAAACATTTCAAAAAATCACTGTTAGCTTTACTTCAAGGTTGAGGGTATTGAAGCAAAAACAACATAATAATGACAACAAAAATTGCAGGATTTTAACATATTTAAAAGTTTTTTCTTTTGGCCATCTTAAAGGAGCTACGTCATCATTTGTGCACTTTGAAAAATTTAGCCTAATTTTTTCAAAAATCGTCACTTCCAATCCGTTTCAGTCTTCTCCATCATAAACCATCCTTTTTCCTTTTTGGTTTCGTATCAACTCCTTTGGTGTTTTTCTTCCTTTGCAAACTATTATTTTTAGGTTTCCTAACTTTTAAGGAAAATTTAGGTTGTCGAAGAAATAACTCAAAATATCACAATGTGGCTCCTTTAAAGACTCTTGGGTGGGGTTGAGTCCAACATGGCAAAAATCACAGAATGCGTTCAACCTGTAAGATTAGTCATATTGCCAAAGCCTAAATTTGCATTCACGAATGAGCTCTTTCATTGTTGTGATTGACATAATGAGATAACATGACTGACAAGTGAAAGGCACCATACCTCTGCCAGAGTGTCTTGTAAACTACGGAACTCTTGCAGCAAATGTTCAAGCTAATGAAAGATGAAACAGCAAAAAAGGTTAAGTTTCAAACCATACCTTTTACCATAGAAAATGAGTGATAGCTCTATCATGATCCATACCTGGTTATTAATGTATTTTTCACGACTAGATATTTTCTCAAGCGTTCTACTGATTTCATGGTGAAGCTTGTCAAGATGACCCTGAAAATAGTACAAACAAAATTTAGAAATACCACAATTTTCATACAGATTTATTTCAAGATAGATTTCACACTCACTGTCAACAAGATCAAGGGGCCAACTAAGACAGACAAGATACATGGATGATCTGATGGCAGTATGGCAAATAATGATGCATGAAAATGTATTTTTAAAAACGTCTTGTTCATTACATACTGTACCTTTGTTTCTGTTAAAGAAGACTTGATTCCTTCACTATGCTGTTGCATCTGCTCATAATGGGTTCTCCAGTCCTAAACAAGTTTCAAGTGTTAGTCAGTCAATGTGCCCTTCAGCGGGTATGCTTATGATGAACATGTATTAACTGGCAGTAAATGAGTTTGCGTAACAAATGTGCTGATCATTTTGAACACTGACAGAAGAGACACTGAGACATCTTATTTACCTACTGCAACAATATAACATTGTAAAAAAGTTCTTTAAATTACATGTATGTCTAACAGATAACCAAAAGCCTCACTTAATGTAGCAAAAGGGCCCATACAGAAATTCTGGTAATTTTTCCACTATTGTTCTTAAGGTTTTTGAAAAAGCTTACCTTGTTATCCGTTCTTATGTGAACCTTCAACAATGGCAGAACTCTTTCAACTTCAAGTTTCCACTCGGCTGCATCAGTAGTTGATTCCATTACAGAATCAGGTTTGGATGAATCAGATTTCTCCTAAATGTTCAACAAAGTAATTGTTCAGTATTAAGTAATAACAAAACTTGGGCCATAAAGCAAATGGACAACAAATAGTCACTAAAGTCGTCATTAAAGGCACTGATCAGAAAAGCCCTTGAACTTGCAGAATGATGGTGCAAATGAGGTAAAAAGATTCATTATTACATTCATTTGGGCCTGTTGCTTCATTCCTGCAAGATCCAAGTAACCGTCATCTTCCTCAATTTCTTCCTCCACTTCATCCTGAAGAAAATTAAAAGAAGACTGATCAACAATATCCAGGGGCAAATCTAGGGGGAGGGGGGAGGGTGTAGGGGGTGTCCCCCCCAACCCGAGATGATCTGCAGCTTTCTAATAGAACAGGTTTTCTGCTTACACCACCCGTCAGTTACATCATTCCTTAGTGGTACACCCCCTCCTAAGAAATATCCCCAATCCCAAAATGGTCACCCTCATTTGACTTACTTTTTTGATAAGAGCAACCTGAAATTTTGAATTTGTAACATAGAACTTCTCATCCTGAGAAGGCATATGTGTTTTTTTGTATTCCGGATTTCCAATTTTTGGGCACAAAAATGATGTTTCGAAGTTGGCGCCAAAATATTTTTTAAGTACCGATATTTTCAAACATCTTATGGCAGTTTCAGAAAGAACTGGTCACACAGATCCTGAAACTGAAAAAAATTCTGAAATATCTTAATCCATGTTAATAAATGTACCATTAGTTGTTTGGATTGACGTATTTCAGATATTTTTTCAGTTTGTGGATCCTTGTTTCATGCTGTTTCCAAAACTGACATCAAATATTGTAAAATGAGTAGAAAAAATTTTCCCGCCAAAATATCTGACATTTTGAAAACAAAAAATATACAATTTTTTAAAATGCCGAGTTCTACCTTTATGCAAAATTTCAGGTAGCCTGTATTGAGCGTTTTGGAGTCACTTTTGCGCTCTCTGTGATCTTGTCACAATTTCAAAATCCTCTTTAAGGACATATTGTCTTCAGTTGATGTACCACCAAATTCTCGGAACCTTAAAAGAAATGTCGCCTCTTTGGAAATCGGTAAGGAAAAGTACTATTTTGGGACTGGCAGCACTGACCATCATTTCCTCCTCTACTTTATTTAATGTTAGTTCAGCTTCATCATCTTCCATAGTCTCCTCTTCAAAGTCTTCTTGTGTATGTTGTGGTCTTGGAAAGAGCAAAAAATTAATATATAAACTAAATTAACAATTGGTTCAACTTCATGCTTTGTTGTGTGTGCTATCAAGTTTTATAAAATAACTGAGAAACTACAAAGTTTGTAGGTGTGTTTAGATGAGAGTATGTAAACATGGTTGTGATGCATATTTTGAAGAAATACTTTATAAAAGCAATAGAGGACTTTTTCCACGTTTACATAGCTTAATCTAAACACTGGGGGGTTTGGGAGAATTCTCAAAAGTTATGCAAACCCTAGACTGCATCCCGGGTTTGCTTATAACTTTCAAGAATTCTTCCAAACCCGCTTGTGTTTATATGAGGCTATGTAAATGTGGTAAAAGCCCTCTATTGCTTAAATTGCGCATTTGGGAAGTTTGAAGAGCATGAAAGAAGCATAAGAGTTGCTTGTTGTGGCAGCCGAGAGAAACTCTTAGCTTTTTAAGATTTCCTCAAACTTCGCAAGTGTATCATAACTCTATTGACTATAGCACACAGCTGAAAGCATGAACCAATTGTTATATAACATCACCAGTGCAAATGCACATCAAAACCGGCACTAAAACTTGTGTGACAAAAAGAAGTTTGTGGCATTGAAAGTGATTTGCTCACATCGTCAGCATACACTACTGGATTTTGTGCATGTTTACAGCATGTACGTATACTGAATTTGAATGTGCAGCTCTATAATATTTTTTTTTTTCAAATAAATGATAATACATAGACTGTCACAATTACACAATTCAGTATTACTGTATGTTAATGTTGTCACTTACTTTTGCCAGGCAAATTTTTTAATCTTCAAAGCCTCGTCAGCAAGTTTGTCAATCACATAACACACCTAAAAAGATTTACAAAAAAGGAAATGATTTTACAAAAATAATTACAAATTAGAAATAAATATCATAGAAGATATGCAAACAAAAATCATCATGCAAAATGTCTGGCAAATGTGAAGTATAATATTATATGCTGCCTACAGCTTTATTTACCATACGTTGAGGCCCTTGAAAGTTGTGCGTTCTGAATATCAGTAAGGTGCCGGCTACAGATATGAGATTTCTTGTAATCCTAGAAATGTTGTGTGTGAATCAAATTTTATTAAATAGATTTACCTGTTCTCCTGATCCTGTTTTCAACTTTGCTGGAGGGAAATCTGCCGGTACTCCCTGAAATAGGACCATGGTATCATGTATAAAAGAAAGTACCAGTAAAATAAAATAAAGAATAGTCGTACTGACTTACTACATGTAAATGTGATGGATGCCAGCTACAGATGTAGTGCATTGTATATGATCCTTACCAGTTTTTTCAACTCTTCCAAAATGTTTGACACAGTAGCATTGGGATCATCATACTAGGAAATTAGAAAATGAAGTGAATTAATCTTGGTCAGAATAAGAATCAACATCTTGGGCATTAAGTGTATAATTGTCCCTTTCACTCATTGGCCAAGAGTGGGCATTAGAAGTAAAATATGTTTTGCCGTAAAACTAAGAAAACCAGTGAACACCATAAATATACATGTATCGTGTTAAAAGGGGAAATCCAATCAGGTGTGAGAAAACGAAATCGCAAACAGCAGTGGTAATTATATTGTGGTTTTGACATTTGCTCGTGTCCTGAACTGTGTTGTGAATGGTCACTAAACAATCAATATTCCTCAAATATTTCAGGTGTTCATGGTTTTCTGAGTTTGGCAGGAAATAATAATTTGTATTTTGAAACCAAGTGAAATGTAAACAATGCCATATGAATAGAAATTCTATTCTTGATGGTGGATTCCAGGCGAGATAACCTGTCACAAATTAATGGTCTCTACTAATTACCATCTAATACTTGTACAGAAAAGAAAAGGTCAACTGTTACCTCTTGTGGTTGCTCAAAGCTCTTTCCACAACACGTAAGCAGCCAAGCAGCTAGTGATGTAAAAGTAAAAAACTGTTCCCCAGGATTTGATGCCAAAGCAAAGTAGTGTCTGGAAACAAATTAAAAAGGAAATTACGTTAAAACATTGAAATTTGATGGCAAATCATGCAACGTTTGATACTCAATTGTACTTGTAAGATTTATTTTCTTCCAACAGATGTTCGCAGTCCCATATCAATAGAGAATGTTGTTACTTGACATGGCAGAAATAACATTCAGGAATGTGATCACGTGCATTCACCTTTTTTGGTTTGACAAATAAAGCCACATGACAAAAATTGTTTAGCGCCAAAAAAAAACTGTCATGCGTGGCTTTGAATTCGCAGTCTACCTGTCTCGGTAGTAAAGTAACTACATGTCTTCCTCCTGGAGGATATGCTTGATAACATCAGGGTTATCCCTTTGATTGCCATTTACACCCCTGGGTGAAAAGGTGTTATAACTGTAAGTGTCTTTCCCAACACTACAACACAGATGCCTCTGCCAGGGTTCTAACCCTGACGACTCAAGCTGCAATCCAACAAACTAACCATTTGCTTTATGTGTGCACCTTCCACACATTGATAATCCTCTCGGAGCGTTTGTAGCAAAATAAAACTTTTTTAGATTTACAGCTGACTTTTCCGGTAGCCTTCTGGTAACCACAGTTTCTTTAGAAACTTACCCCCTCCAAATCTTTTGGTTTGTTTCCTTGTGTTTCACCTTATTATAGAGATTTCATGTTTCGTGTTCATCTGTTTAAATGGTACCGATAAAACAAAATACTGCAAATTAGTACCTTGATAGAGGTCTAAAACCCATCTGTCTACAGAAGTCAGTCTCGTAGTCAAGTAATTTTAGTTTCTCCAGAACCTCTTCCATGACTCCAACAGTTAACATGAAACCCAAAGAAGCATTTTCAGCCGCGGCATCAGCGCCACGGCGAACTTCACCTTCCATCCCTCAAAATAAAAGCGTCTTCTATCCCAAAATATGGCTAAAACGATATTTTTTTACGAAAGAAAATGTATCACGAACGCCAGTTGCCATGTTATTTTTCGTCTCGAAGAAAGAGGCCTCGGTTTCATGAAAGCATATTTTTGAGCCCGTGCATACAGTAACTGACCTCTATTTTCAAAATGGCGGACGTTTCGATGCAAAAAGTGAAAGATTTGATGGCAAAGAAAGATGCAATTGAAAAGGAAATCAAGGAGTTCCAAGACGTTTTAGACTCTGTAAGGTTTTCTTAAATGTACCTTTGTGTTTATCTGACGCTATAAGTAACCTAAACATTTTATATTTCAGCAAAAAGGAGTCGGAATGCATGAAAAGTTGATCGACGACGACAATTACCCCCGCTCAGATATTGATGTTTACGCCGTGCGTGTTGCAAGAAATCGAATCATATGTAAGCAAAAAATGTTCTGTATCCAATTTAAAGAATTTTTACCTTTGAAAATTGAAAATATAAGAATGCTTTAACTCTCATGCGATGAACTGAATTGATTAATTTGCTGACTCATTATCTCATGATTATCTTCGAACTCCTTTAATTGATAAATACTAGGTCTTCAAAATGATCACAAGGCACTGATGAAGGAGATTGAGCAAGGTATTCATGAAATACATGCCATTGCACGAGAACAGAAAGATAATGAAAACGAACGCCTAGAGGGTCAAAAAATGGAAGGTGAGCTTGAGTAACTCTTCAAAGTCTTCTTTTGACAGAGTCTTCAAAGTCTTCAGCCTTCAGCAAAAGCCAGCCAGGGAACAAAACATGTTTGTTGCCCTTCAAAAAGTAAAATGCAAATTAATATATTTAGGTTATTATTTATTTGGACATGTTGGAAAATTCAGTGTTTATAAAACTTATTTTGCAAATCATGATACAGGGGTTTTAAAATGTTTTGAAGTAGCTGTCAGGAACTGGGAGAGTAGCCAGCTGTGACAAGTGAACTTGTTTGTCGCAAGCTGATTGCTATGACCAGAGTAACTGGCTACATACAATCAAGTATCAGGCAGTCATCGGCTTGTTTTGGAACTCCTGCAAATAATAAAAATAATGATTTAGCATCTGATTGAGAAAAACAGAATCAATGATTTCAGCAGTTTCTTACTTATCTTTTTTATTATTTTTTCATGTTTGATCAATAAATGTAACTGTCATCGTTCAGCTGCTCTTTTATATACATGTATTTGGTAACTGGTCGCAGTATAAAATAAACTGAAGATGAGTGGAAACAAGACTCAGGGCCTCTTCATATCAGCCTGGTTGGCCGGGCTAGCCCGGTTACCAAGATCTCAGCCTTCCCCTATTTCCTTTGATAAAAACTGATGTGTTCGTATGGGAAGATGGGCCAAGATCTCGGTAACTGGGCTGGAAAATTTTCCCATATGAAAACTTCATCTTAGTTACGGGGATGAAAATGATACAATGCATTTTTGTGATAGAACGGACAGTATTTGATTTTTACTTTCTTTTTCTTGTCTTTTTAAGTTCAGGATAATTCTTTTGATAGTTTAAGGTGACAGTGTTTGTAATTGAAGCTTGCACAATTTATGAATTATCATAACATTAAAATACTAGGTAGAAGATTGTATTCACCAAGTTTGAAGGATTTAGCTGTGATGAAAGACGTGCAATTGAGTTTTTAATTTTCCATACATTTCTCTGTAATTTTTTTTTCCGCAAACTGTGTCAACCCAGTCAAATTTAATTTCAGACAAATGTATGGAAAATTAAAAACTATTAAAAACTTAAGTTAATTACCGGTAAACATCTTCTATCAAGCTACATCCTTCAAACTTGGTGAAGACAATCTTCTGCCGAGTATTTTCTTGTTATGATATATAAACTGTGCAAACTTCAAATTTTTACAAAAGTTATTTCCCATTAGATTCTCATACAAACACACTGTAATTTCTGACCACTTTGCCTACCCATCAAGATGGCATCGAAAACCGTGGTAAGGCCTAACATGATGATAGCAAGAAGACAATGCCTTATTGGGTCATTAATACTGACCCTGTATGTTTTAACTGGATTTCAGATATTTCAACAAAACTGAAAGCGTTTCTTCGAGTAGATTCAGTTGCTGAAGGATCACCTTCATCCCAAGCAGTAAGAAGCAATTTCTGCCTGTTACATATCTTGTAATATGGAACTCCAATAATTATAACAAACCTGTTTAGAACCAAACTTTCTTCAGCTTAATAATTATGGTAACTTAAGGAATTTCTGAGAGCCAAGTCATACTTCTTCATCCTGTAGGGTTTAAAAGTTGGCGATCACATCCTAAAATTTGGCTCTATCAGTGGTGAGAACTTCAATGGCCTTCAAGATATTGCTTCTGTTGTACAACACAGCAAAGGGGTAATGATTGCAAAAGAATACATGTTAAAAATTTATAATAATTTGTAATTAACCCTTGTGGTAATCCTCAATTCACTCAATAATCTTGTCTACAGACCCCAGTGAGTATTACAGTTGAAAGAGAGGACAGAACACAGACATTATCACTCACTCCAAACACGTGGGGTGGAAGAGGTCTTCTTGGGTAGGAGTCCAATGTTGATTTTGTTTTCATTTGGAATGTAATATCAGTCTTTTATTACAAAACTGAGGCACTCAGCAGGCCAATAACTAAAATCAGCTAATCAGGGTGCTCCATGGCTGGCCCAGTATTTTCTGGGTATTGATCCTGCACATAATTTGTGCATTGAAATGAGTTACAAAATAAATCAATGTCATGAATCATAACCAAAGCACCTATTACAAACCACACAGACAAGCCAATGAACCAATCAGAACTCAAAGCAAATACATGTCGCCAGTGTGAAGTTCAGGGCTAGGCATATGAGGTGGGGGAAAATATGAGGTGGCATATGAGGTGGGGGGAAAATTTTTTAGGTTCTTTGGGCGAAATGCTCAGGATTTGGGTAACAGCAGTTGTAATTTTTGGACGGGTTGTATGCCTGTTCAATGCCAACACATTCAGAAAATTGTGTAATGTTTTCAGGTTACAGTCTGAAGGTGCCTGTATACCTATGAGTGCAAGAAAATGTCTGCAAGCAAGTCACAATATGTTTTGGTTTTCCGATTGGATGAGAAAGTGGTCAAGTTTTCTAGACCAATCACTGAGCCTAGTAATGCAAAATGCGAAACCAAAGCAAACATGAATTGCTCAAATTCGAAAAATAATGTAACTTCAAAATTATTCAGCTTTCAACTGAAGATGGTCATTGAATGGCCGAAAATTGTATTGTAAATTTAAATTCAAATGTGTCGTCCTCTATTTAAAAATTGCAGTTAGTCTAGCTGCTTCTATCCAGATCTCATGGCAGTCTGAGAAATAATTTTAGCAAATTTAGCATTGTATTCTATAACATGTTTAATTTTTTAAATCTTTTTTCAGCTGTCACATTGTTCCTGTGAAATAGATGTCATGTTTTTGGCCATCCTCATATGCAGTTTGTTGAAAAAGCAGTAGCAACAACATTAGAGACTTTTTCCACCATCGACAGTCAAGCCAAGATTCACTGACGTTTTTAATAAAGTTGTCCCAACTTGTTAGATTACCATTCTACCTACAGTATTCTGCTTTAAACGTTAAATGGAATGGGCAGGTATATTTTGCAGGTTGCAGGTTCAAAATGTAATTAACATTGGGAAAACAACCTCTCGTTTCCGTTAGTGCCAGCGGCTTCCCAATGTTAATTACATTTTGAACCTGCAACCTGCAAAATATATCTGGCATGGTGCCGAAATGGAACACCAAATTCCTTGAACTCTCAATTTCAGGGTAGCCACAGGCCAGGAAATGATCTCAGGGAAATAGCTATAATTTTTTAAGGTCAGCAAAAAGTCAGGGAATTAATTTTGAGTAAGGGAAATTTGACATATTGATGAAAAGTCAGGGACAATTGAAACATTTTGCATTTGTTTGGACAGGGTAATTTTATTTTCATCAAGGCAAAAATGAATCTTTGTGGCAACCATTACTCTCATGAACCTCTCAATAACCTATAGCCAAACCATGTCATTTTCCTTGGATAGTCAAGCATGGACATAATGACACCCCCCCCCCCCCCCCCCCACCCCAATTCCAAAAAGTACAATTTTGTCACTACAGGAACGAATTGTGGGTTTACCTCGGTGTAAAAACCTGTGACTTTTTTCTTTGTTTTTGATCTATTGTTTTTCTGTGCTATATTGTTTCTAGGTTCTTTGTTGTCTTGTTCGTTCTTTGTTTTACATCACTCGTGAGTTTCACAGGTTTTTACACCGAGGATGAGCCCGGATTTTGTAACTTTCTATATACCCTGTGGGCTGTCTTAGGGTCGCAAGGTATTTTGGTAAAATGTACAGCTGCCATCTTTTTTCTTACAGTGGATTGCCATAATTTACACTGTATACTGAAATGGTGTACGATGTGCCCAGGTGTCATTTGGCAAGGGTTTGTTTCAATTTACCTTGTAGACTTATTGAGTTCCACCTACCCAGTTATTGTAGTTAGTTGTTCAGGGGTGTTGATGTGCCCAGGTGTCATTTGGCAAGGGTTTGTTTCAATTTACCTTGTAGACTTATTGAGTTCCACCTACCCAGTTACTGTAGTTAGTTGTTCAGGGGTGTATGGTGTGCCCAGGTGTCATTTGGCAAGGGTTTGTTTCAATTTACCTCGTAGACTTATTGAGTTCCACCTACCCAGTTACTGTGGTTAGTTGTTCAGGGGTGTACGATGTGCCCAGGTGTCATTTGGCAAGGGTTTGTTTCAATTTACCTTGTAGACTTATTGAGTTCCACCTACCCAGTTACTGTAGTTAGACAAATACTGTAACATTGCTGTAGCTTGAGCTGTAATCTGTCTGCCTTTATTAAATTCTTTCCTGTCACACACCCAATGAATTTTACAATTATATTATTTCACTGTTTATTAAGAAACGTTTATATACATCGTGATAATAATTTTATCGCCTAAAACCGTGTGATCTGGCCCCTGTAACTAAGGTTTCTTTCACAGTACACCAAAACATGGCCACAAAATTATTAATATAATTATTTAGTGTCAATGGCACATAGTGTCACTTGCAAACTAGTTAAGACTACTAAAATATAAGTTATGTACAGAAAACTTCCTAAAGTAAATACCAGGTACCTAGTAAAATATTACTGATTTTCACAGTTAGTAACATACTTTACACACAGCTTGTCACATCCCTTGTTCAGCAGACCCTCTTGTGTACTATTTTAAGATGGCTTCTTGATACCTCAGGTTCAGAGTTGACACCTGTCAGCTACTCGTTAGCTTCAAAAATATTTTAATCTGCCATAACGTAGCCCAATCATGACCAGCATGTTCACCTTTTTTGCTTTATAATTACCTCTGCCAGGGCTGCAAATAATTGTTTTCCTGCTCGATGACATGTCGTCAATGAAGAACACTGGCATTTGCATTAGAAGATGTAAAAAAATTGTCCAGACACTCTGCCCGACCACAGTCGAGATTTCACAGGACATAATTGGCAAATTTTGGTCAGCCAAAATATAATAAATATTAATATTATAATAATAAAATATTAAAAAAAGTTTGTCCAACAGTTATTTGCAGCACTTTTCTGTATTTATTTAGTAAACTAGACATCATTTTGAGAATCATGTGACCAATACAAAAGGCCTATTTAATGAAGTTAAAAGCATATTTAACAAAGTTAACAACAAAGAGCGGTACATGTCAACAGTTAGCGGTCTGCATCCTGGGCTCACAGGATCACATGGTTCCCTCAGTCACACAGCAGAGTTCATTGTGCAGCTTCATCAGCCATCCTGTGCTGGGCCTTCCCTATTTCCACTGCTTGGCAGTGTGACGGTTACCTGGATGCTTGGTGTGGGGGCTCATGGCTGGGTTGCAGGGATTTGGTAGCCATGGGTGTGGTACTCGGTCTAGGGGCTGGCTGCCTGGCTAGTGAAACAGTAAACAGTTTGGATAAAGCACACGTTTACAATGCTCAAAATACCTAAAATATCAGAATGCTTTGTGTCAATTTTGGTCTTGTCTACTTGCTGTGTAACTTTAAAATTGAATTGGTTGTTAAAAGGCTAAAATCACTGTATTCTATATATCTACTTCAGTCAAATTCTAACTTAAATATCTACTAATTTAGTACAGTATAAATAATGTACATTTAAAATGGAGTGACCAACAAGCTTGAAACAGAATTTACAATAATTTAGATACACTTTAATTTTTTTATAATAATTATAAAGTCCTTGTTGTCCCTTAAACTGTCCTTATTTTGCCGTAGACAAGTCCGTATTTTGCTTAAATTGTTGTAACCTTGAATCTGAAGGCTTGTCCTTCACTGTTCCTACAAGAAAATAGACTTGTTTCAAGGGGCTTCCTTCAAAACTAACAAACACTCGCAGGCAAAGTGCTCAGGGAGCCCATTAGTTTGTCAGCTAAGGTTTGTGTTTTGTATCACTGAGTGAAGTATTTCAAGGCCATGCATTTCCTTCAGTTTTTCAAGGTGCCTGAAAAGTAAAATAAAAATACACACGTAAGACAGCAACAACTGCAACATCATTGAACAGGGTTCATACTACTTAATCTAATCTTAATCTTGGCTGCAAAAACCTTTAATGATGGTTCCATATTGCTCAGTTTGCATTTAGAGATGAAAAACTTTGCCATGAGTATCAGGTGATTTAAAATAATGTTATCTTCACTTTCTCTAAACTCGCCGAATAAAATAGTCGTGAGCGTTATGGTCTCTACATACAAATTATGTTTCTTAAGCCAAGATATAAGAACTTGCCAAAAGGCCTCTGTACACTTACAATGAAAAAATAAATGTTTGAGGGATTCGACTTCCGTTTAACAAAAATTACATAAGGGTGAATCAATCATAGTCCATTGCAGGGTTACCCCCAGCAGTAAATTTGCCGGTACCCATTTATACACCTGGGTGAAGAGAGGCACTGTGAGAGTAAAGTGCCTTTCCCAAGAACACAACGTAGTACCCCGGCTAGAGGCTCGAACCCAGACCATCCGATCCGGAGTCCAGTGGACTAACCATTTAGGCCACTGCACTTCGCCTTTGTGTAGCTGAATGTTGCTGCACCACCAGATACCTACAATTATCACACTGGTGTGACAGTACCTTTTGTCTGCTGTGGCAAGTTTAGCTAAACAAATGGCAGCATTCTGTTTGGCATCCTTACACAACTCATCACTTGTCGCATGTTTCAGGAGAATTTCCACAACACCACTAACACCAGCCAGATGCTGACTCACTTCCACTGTAAAACCAACAGTCAGAAGTTTACCAAGATCATAATAATTTCACACTATTTCAAATTAATCGGTACTTTTTCATTATAATTGGCAATAAAAGCTGTTATCCATTATTGGTCATTAGAGCTAATCGGAAACAGTACAATACTAAGGGTTGTCCCTAACAGCCAGCAGAATTAAAGGGGCACTGTCACGGTATTTTGGCATCATTTTGAAAAGTATGCTGAAATATGTTCTTGCACCAATGGACACCAAAAGATAATGGACGGTGTAGTTTTGTTTCCTAGGACGATATCACTGCACTGAAACCGTTTATTGTCGCCTATCACTTAGGATGGCAAGGATAGAAGTTGATTGGAATTTGAAAAATCTTGCCAGATTTTTCAAATTCTAGAGCCATTCCTTGAAAAATCACCAGAAATTTATTATCGTTTGCTCACTGAGCTGCAGTTTGCTTGATATCTTCCTATTTTTTGCCAGCTACTTTAACAGTTATGAACAACCCTGGGTACAATACTCGTGATGCAGGGCTACATTAATGTTATCCACTTGAGAGTCCATTATTGCTAGTGATATGCAAAACATTACTTTGCAACTTGAATCAATGTTAATAAGACTTTGGTTTTACAATGTCTGGTGAACATTTCCAGAAAATTAGGTAAAGTAAATAAAGTTTTTAAACAAGTAAAATTGCTGGGGGTTTGTTCTTAAATTATAATGATAGCCGCTAACAACAGGTTTTGCTAGCAAGCAAAACAGAGGATGAGATCTCACCCTGTTTCATGTTATCCACATAACTTATGGGAGTAACTTGCATTATTGTACACCACTGTACATCATACTTTGACCCAAACTGAGAGCATAACACTACTCTGATCCAGGAAGTAGTCCTGATTCGTCCAATTCATGTAACCACTTAGAGAGTCTTCTCAGATCTGCATAATGCTACATAATGTCAGAATGGCATTTCATTTTAAATCTCAGCTTTCTGCAGGTATTGTAAGGATCACACAATTGTTGGGTGTTTTCTCTGGGTAACTGATGGCAGTTGGAGCTTATATATGAATCTAGCCTCAGGGTAGTGTCAAAACCATTTTTTAATCTGAATCTGAGTATGCTTTAATACTGGTATTCAACATAGTAATCTGATTCATAATCCATGCAGCCTTGTAGTAAAAAGTCCAAAAATATAACTTACCCATGTCGACACAGTGGCTAAGGCATAGAGCTGTATTTCCTATGATGGTTTCATCCGTACCGTGCAGCAACTGAACTAAAAAGTCCAAAGCTACAAACAAGATAAAAACTAGAGGGGGTAAGTTTCAAAAGAAACTGTGGTGCTGCGTCGGTGGGAAGTATAACAATATAATTTGGTTTTATCAACTGGGTTGATAATGTGAATTGGCCACCGTAAAGAGATTCAAGAGCTGACGATTCGAGCGTTAGCCCTTTGTTGGAGCGAATCCGAATCCGATTCGCTCCGGCGAAGGGCTAACGCTCGAAACATCAGCTCTTGAATCTCTTATAAGATAAAAACTACTTTGTTTCTCTCCGTTTCTCTTCTCAGGCATTGGACTGTGTTCCTGTGAAAGACACTTTATGTAATAACGGTGTCTATCTCCACCCAAGTGTATAAATGGGTACTGGCGAATTTAATGTTGGGGGGTCACCCTGCGATAGACTAGCATCCCATCCAGGGGGGAGTAGAAATACACTAAGTCACTGCATGCTAAGGAAACTGGGATAAGCTCTGGCCTGATGGATCACTAGGATTGCAGACAGACTTTACCCTCTACCTTCCAGGTCTATCTTGACAATTCACACTTCATTGGTATAATTTTGGTATCTGTGTGCACTAAAAGGTAAAGTCTGCGTTGAGCCTAGCAACCCATCAGGCTGGAGTTTACCCCAGTTTCCACAGCATGAAGCAACTGGGGCTACCTCTACTCCCCCTGGAAGGGATGCTAGTCCATCACATAGGGTTACCCCCCAGCATTACTTTGCCGATACGTATTTATACACCTGGGTGAAGAGAGGCACTATGAGAGTTAGAGGGGGTAAGTTTCTAAAGAAACTGCGGTGCTGCGTCGGCGGGAAGTATAACAATATAATTTGGTTTCATCAACTGGGTTAATAATGTCAATTGGCCACCGTAAAGAGATTCAAGAGCTGACGTTTCGAGCGTTAGCCCTTCGTTGGAGCGAATCCAACAAAGGGCTAACGCTCGAAACGTCAGCTCTTGAATCTCTTTACAGTGGCCAATTCACTATGAGAGTTAAGAGTCTTCCCCAAGAAAACAACACAGTGCCCAGGCCAAGGCTCAAACCCGGACCATTTGATGTGCAGTCTACTAAACATTTGGCCACTATGACTCCTGTGGGCAGTAAAAGGCAATCAAACAAAACTATGCATATGCGCATACCTTTTTCACTCAACACAGCTTCCCTCGCATCTTTTCTTTCCATTGTGCACAGCGCCATTACTTTGATGGCATATTTTTTCACAGTTTCTCTCGTACTTGCTCCCCATCCCACTTGAAAATGGCTGCTAAGAATCACCAGCTGCAGATCAAAATGAATGCAAAATCAGTTATCCAGCAAACACTTCCAAAACATTATAACCAAAAGCTCAACCTTTTGAGTCAAATATTATAAGGATAACAACTGGTACAAGCACCTTTAAAATGCGCAGCACATGGACGTGGATTTTCTGATCACATGCTTGATTTAATGCCTCAGTTGAATGAGCCAGGAGATATCTGATGGTAGCGAGACTGCGCTAAATATTAAACAAAAGGAATACTAGTATGTCAGATAGGATGTTCACTTTAATTTCACATAAGGAAGTTGTCATCATAGAATTCAGTGTGGTTTAACTCATTCCTGACAGATCCTATGTTTATGGGTCGTTTTAGACCCATAGGAAAAAAGCTGATAGATTAAGGCAATTTCTGAGCAAATTTGAGCATAGACACTTGAATTCGGCTTATGTGACAACTTTTAAATTTGGATTTCAGTCATCCAAGATGGCCGACGCATTAAAACAGACTGAACTGCAAGAACCTCGGTCAGCATAAAATCTCCAATCAAGTGTGATTCCACCACCTTCAAACTTAAACACGTACGTAAAAAATTAATGGAAACTGTCATTGATTGATAGTATAACTGAATATCCGGTTTGAAAAAAAACATGTTTGATCGATGAAGAATTGTGCCTGCTGGAAAAGGGTTTATCTATGCAAAGACTATGTTTTGTACCTCACAGATTTCATCATGTCCTGTGTTCAACATCTCAATGAGTGATGGAATCAGCTTTGGAGCTGCATCCTGCAGGACAAGAAATCTTGTTACACTCCTTTTCAGAGAACACAAGAAATATTAATATTTTAATTTTTAGTTTTATGAGTTTGCCTCTTTCAGTGTCAGTGATGGTGCACTGTCAAAACAATAACAGTACTGTTCTTTGGAAAGTAGGCAGTTGCCTTAGTTGCCCACCATTCTAGTGGTTCAACACAATGCAAGAAACATACTTTTAACCTGGGTCAAATATGGTAAAGACTGTGTTTCAAAGGCCATCTTTGCTTTTGATGACATTCAGTACTCTGATGGTTATTAAAGGTGTGGCAAAAGTAACCATGTTATGTGACTACCTTGATTCGCATCAAATCTGTTACCAACTTTGATATTGATGCACGTTAAATCCCTGTCAGCAGCAATATCAAAGGACATTTTGTCATCTATGTCAGAGATAGCCATCCCACCTTTGTGGCCAGTCAACATCCTGCACATGTATACTAAACCACTGCTCATCACTCTATTAACTACATTTTGTTTTTGTTCTGACTTCCACTAGCTAACATACCTTCTGGTGTTGGTTTGGTTGCATGGATATATTTGACAACAAACCCAGTAATGAAAAGACGGAGCATCTTACTTTCTGGTCTAATTGTATTCCACGGCTATGGCAATCCTGTGTTAAACATAATAAGAACAAAAACTAAAAAGAACCGATACAACAAACTTAAAGAATGGCACTGACAATGTTTTACTCCTGTTTGTGATTTACTGTATTTTGGGGCAGTATTGTTTTGCTTCATGTTTTGTGTCTGGTAAGTAACTTGCAAAAGGAACCATCATTGTCTCTACCAGAGAGTCAAATGTTCCTGAAGACACTAGAAGACTTCTCACATATAGCCATCCATGGTGACTGACATTTTAGCAGACACTTTAATTCAGGTGCAAATTAAAATGAATAAATTGATTAATTGCGTTCAACGAAAGGAGAAGGCATTATAAACCAGTTTGAATCGAGATTTTGGTGGTGTAGGTACAGTCCGTTTTGGCCCCCCCGAACATTTTTTTTCAGGGGCAAATGACGTCATTTCCGTCGACCATGTGCTTCGTTTCTAGCGGAGTCGAGTTTCACGTTCTTGCTTCGCGTCTTGGTGGATTGTCGAGTTCTTGATTGTGCTTTTGCGGATTGTCGAATTCTGGACTGTGTTTCTTTTCATTGGAGATTCAACGTCTGCCCGCGTACAGGGTTGTGACGCTCTACTGTTCAAATCAGCCTTTCGAAGATTGTACAACTCCTGGTGCGAATATATAACAGCAGATTTCGATCAGTGCGGTGACAGTCTTTGTAATCGTCAATTTTATGTTTGCATTTTAGCTTGCATGTGCATTTGTTGGGCGACAAAGAAATGATATTCATACACAGTCTGCGGTTTTCGAAACATTGACTGCATGCAGCTTTGTTATTCGTGAATAGCGGTGTCACGCAATGCAAAAAACTCCAAACATTGTATTTGTATGAATAAATCGGAAAAAATCATGTTCATCAACTACAGTTATGTTAAGAGTTTCATACTGATATTTAAAATGTTGATTTCAGTATTAAAGAAAGCTTGAATTTCGGGAAACCAAATCAAAATGCAGCCAAGTGAATCGAAATCGTCGAACGCACTCTCTGATCTTTGATTACTACTAGTAATAAATTATTATAAACTTAAATAAAATATTTAACCATCAGTTGGGAGCAGCAGGGCTGCAACAAACAAACTTTTGTATTTTTTTTTTCACAACTATGTTAGACACAACTTCTTAGCAAGAATGTTTAACAGAGCACAAACCAGGAACTTGATGCTTGTTTCCCACCATGCTTGTTCCTCAGCAATCCTGTTTCTTATGTGAGTGTCACTGGCCATGTTGGCTAAAGCCGATAAACCAGACGACACTAGAGACCAGTTATCTGTGGGTTCATGAGATGCTTTTGTGTTTCCCTCACACAACTTTAGCTATTCAGAAAAGATTAATAAACACACACAGCTAAGCATGCACATTGCACACAACATATAGGAATGGAGGTTGGAACGAAAGATGGACCTGTGGACATTTTTGCTCACAAACAAGGAGGGACAAATGTGAAGGACAATCATTGACAAGCCAAAGGGGTGGGGGGCGGGGACTTGAAAAGATCAAAAATTTCAAAAGGAAGTACAAACCTAAAATTGTAATTTTCAGAGGAGAGGAGGGGTCCAAACCAAAAAATTCTCTGTGGGGAAGGAGAGAGTGGATATTTTTTGACACAATACAATGTGAAGTTCATAACCAGAAATTATCCACTTACCACAAATTTCTGAGAGATGCTTAGAAAATCATAGTCGACAAGATCTCGTATTTTTTCACAGAATCTGAAAGAGCAAATTTGGCAAAATTCAGTTCAAAGCATATTTTATATCTGGCTTACTGATTACTATATACTAAATTGTGTAATTATAAAGCAATTGAAATTGAATTAGCTGTTCTAATTCTGAGAAATAGCATACCCTTGCTCCAAAGCTAAGTTATTAATGGTTGACATTGCCACAACAGCTGTGTTTGTTCCCCTTTGCACAAGTGAAAATAAGGCTTCTGTTACACTGCAGAGAAAACCATATAATTTTATATTTCTGTTTTTCACACACTAAAATGTGAGTGGTGTTGTGGCAAAGCTGGTTAGTGGACTGGACTCCAGATCAGAGGGTCAGGGTTCTAGCCATGGCTTGGACACTGCAGGGGTGGATCCAAGATTTTTCTTAGGAGGGGGAGGGAGGGGGGCACCACTAAGAAATGACATAACCACCAAATCGCCATTTTCGCATTGCACAGAATACACCTTGTTAACCCCCCAAACTTTTGCATAAGCATTGTCTTCAGATTATCTTGGGACGACTGTAATACCCAGGAGAATTGGGAAACAAAGGTTTTGCAAAACTTTGGGGGGCAAACAAGGTGTATTATGGGCAATGCGAAAATGGTCAATAAACCACATAGTTTTTTCCTTTTTTGCAGGGGTAGACTGGGGGAGGGGGAGGGATGCACACCCCTGTACCCCTCTCCTAGATCCTGGATCACTACCCTTCCTCACTGAGGTATATGAATGGGTACCGGCAAATTTGATGCTGGCACATAACCCTGCAATTGACTAACATACGTACACTGTAGCATCCAAGTAGAAATACTTCATGCTAAGGAAACTAGGAAACGCTAAGGCCTGATGGGCCACTAGACTTGTATGCAAACTTAATAAACAGGAAATAGAGAAATAGGTTTGAAACCCTTTCCAGCACTTGGTTATGTCTCTTACCATTTGATATGTTTACAATTGGTAAGACCAAGTCTTCCCTTTTCTGTTTGTGACAGTTGATGAAGAAATGAGGTGGCAGCAGTTCTGATTACAGGAGAAGTTGGGTCTCTTAGTAGATGATTGAATGATGAGGAATGGTCCTTTCTGAGGAATTCTTCTACATTGTGATCTGAAATAGAAATGTCAAGCTGTAATTGCAAGCAATGTAAGACGGGGCAAACTGATTGTTGTGGCAAAGAAAATTCAGTATGTCATAGATTTATTAATTCATTCATTTGACAGACTGTTGAAAGACTGATTTATTGATTGACTACTGTGTCTGGATGGCTAACTGAATGGAGAAACCGACCAGTCAACTGACTGAGATTTTATTTACTTGCTAACTGACTTTTATTCCAAAAATGAAAGGTAAATTTAAATGTCTGACAGTTTAATAAATTCTATTTCTGGCAGTACTCTATAATATTATTATGCTTGTGCATAAATTAATAACAAAAAATAATTAATAATAACTGAGTGTCATAAAACCAAAACCAAAGTAATTGCTTTTGCTAATCACGAAGGATAGAGACAATCCAGTGAACCATTCAAAACTTGACATAATTACTCAGCCCACACAAGGCATGGGAAAACATGCACATGTGAGTCACAATTGGTTTTGGTTTTACTTTTGATTGGTTGAAAAAGTGGCGCAAGATTTTTAACCCAATTACTGAGAAGTAATGCAAAACCAAAGCAAATGCAGACTAACTTTCGACAGTGAAGGGAAAACCGCTCTAGTGCACAATGGCTATAATCTTATGGTAAAGCCTGCATACGGCTCAGGCCGGAGCTTGTCCTGGTTTCCTTAGCATGAAGTGACTGAGAGTATTTCTACTTCCCCTTGGATGGGATGCTGGTCCATCGCAGGGTTACCGCTAGCATTAAATTTGCCGGTACCCATTCATGCACCTGGGTGGAGAGAGGCACTGTGAGAGTAAAGTTTCAAACCAAAGAACATAATGCAGTGCCCCAGCCAGGGCTCGAACCCAGACTGTCTGACCTGGAGTCCAGTGCACTAAACCATTAGGCCAACACGTCTCCCACAAGGGTTTAAGGGCGCGATATTAAATTTAGTGACGTTAAGTTTTGTTGAGTGTCTTTAATTTCACATTTTTTGTAATCCCAAAAATTGACCTGCTGAAACAAGTTATAAATAAAAATAAATCGACTTTGTTCAATGAGCTGGTATAAAATAGTCAATAATTTAATGTAATTCATGTCCTTATGTGCCCAAGAGCATGAGCAGGATTAAATGAGTGAGCGAGTTAGTAGTCTTGAGTGAATTTTTACCATTGTCAGTGCAGGCTTCCATCAGAATTCTCAAAACTTCACAAATAAAATCAATATCTTCTAACATTATACACACATCAGTTCCTTCCCAATATCTAAAAAAGAATTAAAAAGACGTTGAATGTTGACACCTGCAAAAGCAGTAACAGAGTATGCAAGAAACATAAATAATTGATATATAAATTCTAAATTAGGAAGCGCCTTGCATAGATACTCCCATCTCATTCCCATTTCCCCTTTTTGGAAAGGGACAATGATAAAAAAGAAGAAAACCTTACTAAACTTTATATAGATTTAATAATTTAGTATTAGAGGATGGAAAAGGTCATTTATAAAATAAATACTTCGATTTACCAGCATTTTACATTTAGTATGATCTCAGAAGAATCTACAATCATGGATGAAAGTGCTGAGGCAATTTACCAAAACTAACGCTTTCAAACTAACAAAAGTAGTTACCCCCTCCCCCCAAACAATGTTGCAAAATGCTTTGTGGATGTTTATTTCTTTCCAACATTGAAAAAGGGGGGAAGAGGAGGCTACATTTCACAAGGGAAGAGAGGAGAATTTACACCTAAGGAAAAAAAGGTCAACTTGGTAATTTTTATGTCTCAACAATGTTTGTCCATGATTGTAGATCAGATTCTTGTAAACCTAAGATTGTTGTCAAACAGATGTAATTATTGGTCAGATTGACATGGTCCTTTGCCTTATGTAGGGCATAATGCTGATCTTGGACATATATGTATACTAAATTATCACGTTTACTACTGATCAGTAATTACTCTGCTGTACCTGACCATTGTTTGCCTGGAACTTACGGCAATGTACATGTAGATATACTTACTTTCTAAATGTTGTATTGTTATCTATGATCTGAAAACCTCCATAACATCTAAATAATGTCTTGTTAGCATCTGCAAGAAATTAAAAGGATTTGAATATTAAATAATTACAAAGCAGAAAAACAGAACTTCTGTTGATTTTGGAAATTAGTGATAAACCACAGAGTTGATAGCAAAACTTGGACCAAATTAGAAATTTATCAAAGTTACACATTCCGGAAATTAAGGGTACCAGACTTACTGTTGTTTAGAAGTGATACTAGTTTCCTTGTAGCTTCAATATACTGCGACGTAGCAAGACTGTTCTTTTGTAGTCTATCGATAGAGTCCTTTATTAAGTCCCCACTTCCTTTTTCAGCTACAGTAACTGCCTGTGGTGAGTAAACAAAATTAATAGTACCGATAATTCCATCTATGATTCACATACACATAAATTTTTCAGGTAATAAACAAGACAAAATTAAAAGCTGAAAATAAACTTATTGGGCAATACATCTGACCTCTTTTTCATCTTGTAGCCTCCTTTTTGCTGATTCTGCCTCTGATATATAAACTGTAAAAAAGGAATTTACTTAATTTTTGACAAACACATTATGCCAATAATTAGTTGAAATAAACGATAATGACAAGACATAAGGGTGGAACAAAGAAAAATTCTGAGCCCCTGTTAGAATTCAAACCCATGACCTCCCAGACACTTGTCTGGTGCTCTAACCAACTGAGCTACGGGAGCCCTTGATGAGCTAAGGCCCCCCTGGGGGGGACTTCCCTATAAAAATGACGGGGGTGCTCGTCATACCTTTTAGGGGGTAAAATTGATGGATTGGTACCTCTTAGGGTACTTTAAGCTAAAATTACCACCGCTAGAGTTGTCGCGGTACCTTTTAGGGTATTGTGCCAAGAAATGACAGGAACTGTGTGACTCCAATGGTTTTTATTTTTTTTATGTGTTCTAAAATTGGTTTCTCCAGTAAAAGTGGTGGTACCTTTTAGGGTTGAAAATTTTGGGGGGCCACGCCCACTAATCGAGATTCTGGTACCTTTTAGGGGTACTTTTCAAAAGATTTGCGATGAGCACCCCAGCATTTTAATGGGGGATTCCTCCCCCCTGGGCTAAGGCCATGTTACTATGTTCGTAAGTAGTGCATGTACCATTGTTATTGTTATAGTTTTTTTCCTTTTTTGTAGGTAAAAACTTTGTAATTAGTGTTGGCAAAATGTTGTAAATAAATTTATTTGAAAAAAACACTCATACCATGAATAGATATAGAGTGATTCAGTTTTCAATCATCATTACTATCACTTTACTATATGTCATTATTAATGTTAATAACCTTTTAGAACTTTTTCTTGCTTTGGGGCAACTTCAATAGCATTTTTTAATACAGACACAGCCTACAAAATACAAAATTAATACATCTAATTAATTATTTTGTGTACATGTAATGTAGACTGAAATTCTATGATCTTGCCAAACTTATTGTAATTAACAGTTAAGGTTACTATGCACCTTCAGGGGTGTTTCGCGTCGAAGCGATGTAGCGCGCGCGGGTTACATCGCAGATATCTAAAACCCTATATCAAATTAAAGCTTATAGAGCTGGCTTTTTAAATATCCTATCCATTTTGTAATATTCTGAAATGCCGATTTTTCCGCGAAGTCTGAACGCAAGCGCGTGATTCGGCTTCTGACAGCTTCAACTCAAAGCGAATTTAATATTTTGCTTAATTGGTTTGTTTTCCGGTTTTCGGACCCCAAGACCTAAAAAACCGTGTCTGCGTTTTGTCAAATTCGTTTGCATTAAAAAGTTACAGCGCCTTTTCAAAACAGAGCAAAAATTAATCGAAGTTATCGTACAAAAATGGCTCTCAACAAAAAAGTTTTGGGAAATTAAAAATACGCAGACACGTTTTTGTTGTTTATATATTAAACTAACTTTTCTCCAAATTTGGCGGCAATTGAACAAATTGCACTTGAGTTGCAGCTTTTGAAAGTCACCCTATCTAGCGAAAAATTCAACTCGAGAAAATAGCGAAAAGACAAAACCCTCAATTCGTAAACAAACGCCGCCCCCAAACGAAAAATCGCATTTTCTCCGCCGCTAAAAAAATATTTTTTTGATTTTTTTTTTTAGATGAAAGATCACGCTTAGACCTATTGATTAGCATAAAAATCCAAATTTCGCGAAAATGGCCGGTCCCAAGGTGCATAGTAACCTTAACAGATCTGCACACCTCAAATTATCAGCCTTGTACACATGATATATTCCTGTACCCTGAGGACAGGTACTCCCACCAATTAGTTAATTAATTATGTTTGACCAAGTAGCAAGTCTAGCAATACTTCACTGAGTCATACATTTGCCTGTTTTGTAACACTGCTACATTTTATGAAAAAAAGATAAAAAGTCGTCTTGATTCATGCCGGGATGATGTGTACCTTACCTCGTCAAATTTCCCTTGAGCTTGCAGAGCTCTGGCTTTGTGAACAAATGCTTTTACCCACTTTGGATCAATCTAACAAAATATGCATGTTGTATTGAGACTAAAACTAACTTCATTATTTGAGCATGTTGATAATTCCACAATTTTGAAAGGAGAATACTTGCTTCACAAGCATAAAACTACTGGTAGACTGTATTATTTCCTCAATAACCACCCCACTAAGATCACCCCCCTTTAAATGAAAAATAAAATATAAGAAAATGAAATGAGCATTTAAACCATGTTAACTATTATTGGTCAGTTCGAATTCATTATAGCTCCATAAAGCATGCGGCTTACGTCACGCGTGTGCTTTATCGAGTTATAATGCACTCTGCTTACATCACGAGTTAGAGCGTGCGCAATTTCTTTAACATTTTATAAAAGAAATAAGGAACTTGCACTTGTGCATTATTAAGTTATATAAGCACTTGGGAATTGTTAAGAACACTCAAGAAGTACGAGAAGCACTCGACTACACCTCGTGCTTCTCTCATGTTCTTAAAAATTCCTGCTCTCGTGTTCTTAAAAATTCCTGCATGCTTGTATAACTCAACAATCCACTCAGGTTTGCGTTTTATTTCTTTATTATTTAAATAGTATGATTGTATAGCAAAATATAGGTGGTTCAACTGTAAAGTATTAATACCTCCAATGCTAGATTGCAGTCATGGATAGCAGAATCAAAGTCATCAAGTTTGATGTATGCCTGACGTGTAGAATGAACACAAAACGAAAAATGTCAGCACCGCCAATTGCTCAACGATAAATAAGTATATTATTATTTATCAAAAAAGCAATTATCTAGCATGTGTTGATAATTCTTTTCATTCCATGTATATTTATCACCATTATTTCACATACAAAAATTTAGTATTTAACGATAAAAAACTGCGATAAAATATTTCTTAAAAGCATATTAAGAAAGCTGTTTAAAAAACGACGACGTTTCGACGTTGAGCTAACATCATTATCAAGTCAAAGTGATAATGATGGGATAAAATTTTAAATACTAAATAAGACAATAAGACAATCATATGAGAAGTGTTGGAATGTTCTGTCAAGTAAAATTTAGTAGGCACAATTTTTAAAAATTGTTGGCCTCCTTTTAGTTAACAAAATTTGATTCGCAACCACCCACCCTGTCAATGGAGTTTTCATTATCACAAGTTCAAAAGGCTTATGGCTTCTAAACCAAATGTACAATGTAAAGGAACATGGTCTCTTGCCATACTTCAGGAGATTACTAACCTGTGCCCTGTTAGTGTAAAGAACAGGATTGGTGCAAACTTTAGCAATTGCCATGGTATAGTTGCTGATTGCTTCCTTATATTTCTCTTCCTTGAAAGCGTCATTTCCTTTTCCTTTTAACTTTTCCGCTTCAGCTTCAGATCTCTTCTTTATCTTCGCCCTCTCTTTGGCATCTTCTTCAACTGCTTTCATGAACTTCTCTGTGGGAAAAAAAATACAAAACAGACCACTACTTCTACTTCTTTACAGGTTCAAATGTTCACGTTCACTGGAACAATAATTAATTCCATGATTAGCTTGAGGTCTGTACAGGAGAATCTTGATTAAGGTCACGAGTACAGACCAAACACAGTTAGGCATGGGCATGCGTGGTTTTTCCGTCTAGGTACGAATGGAAGGAGACAGTAATCGAGCGCGAGCCACTGGAGGGTTTGATTGTTAGGGCCTCAGAAACGCCATTTCTCGTGTTTACTAGCGGAAAGTTTCAGAAATCAAAGCATGAAATAAATAAACACAATATATATTTTTTAGAATTCCGAGGTACACACATGCGTACGAGATCAAGATTCTCCCATGTATATAGAGAGACTAGGCTTGGTTAATAAAATGTTAATTAAATGGCCAAACAAGAAATTTAAATGTATCTGGTTCTTGCAAACAGCGATGAGCTGAACTTTGACGTACATCTTGAATTTTCATGAGCAAGGTGGTTTAGTGTGTAACAGCGCCTTGGATGCATTGCATTGATCATGAATAGTCTTTTTCATTCTTATGGCACCATTTTAACTATTATTACATTTTTAACACTAAAATTAAAATAAAAAACCTACCAGCACAAACTTCTCCTGCATCTCTCTAATGATTTAAAAATAGAGCACAAATTAATTAACATGTACGCTTGTTGTCGATCAGATGTTTATGGCTTTAATGTGGCCCTGCCACGGTAAATTCCAACGAGCAACATGGCCCAAAAAGTAGTGACAGCACATAAAATGAAATCGCAACAAAGCACAATATTGCTCGCCAAAATTCTGACAGCAAGACAAAATACCAACACTGTATACAAACGTCACGGGATCCCCCCACCCCTGGCAGGGCCTCTTTAATGGATTGACAGTGTGAAGTTGTTCAAAACTACTGAACACCACAGGCAGCCTCTCTTTTGTAATCCAGATCCAGAGGGATAAACATATACATAGCAAACAAG
Source organism: Blastomussa wellsi (assembly GCA_947652115.1). Taxonomy (NCBI): domain Eukaryota; kingdom Metazoa; phylum Cnidaria; class Anthozoa; order Scleractinia; family Plerogyridae; genus Blastomussa; species Blastomussa wellsi. Next base: position 20,225,155 of record OX393570.1, on the reverse strand, counting down.
CGCAACATACAAGAGACAAATTAAATTGTGAGCTGCGAGTAGACCATCATTATTCACAGGTTACACTTATTGTGTACCACATTCCTTTGTTATTTGTCACATTCAGCCTCTTGACTTCTGGATTCTGCTCGTAGTCTAACTACTACAGTAATAAATACCAAAAGAAAAACTCCAATAAAATTACATTCTGTGCTCTTATTACTGTCAAGGTTAAAGCTCATACCATTTCACCAAGGGCAGTTGAAGGATCTAACATCCTTCTCTCTCCTTTGGAAATGACTGTTGTATCAGACGCTGCTTTCACTTGTTTGCATTCATCATCAGAATCAGAATCATTTTCAGCTTTGTGTCGTTTCAGGAACTCATCTGCAGCACTGAGCGCTTTATTTTGCTTTTCAAGGTCACCGCATGTTAAATCTTTCATAATAGAGTCTGTAAACAAAATAAAGTTTCCAGATTTTCTTAGTAAAGCCAAGTTTTCTTTGAGCAGTTACACAAGTAGAGCAAATCCCAATAACTCAAACTTCATATTTCACTTGAATGTTTGAGTTATCGGCATGCAACTTCAATTGCTGTGCTTACAGTACTTGCAAAATCAGACTTCTGCTGAAAATAGTTCCAAAATTTTTGTGGGTACTAATTTGCTTGTGCTCGCAAATTTTTACAAATGCTTGTATGCTCCATTTTTAGTGCACAAGGCTGCAAAAACAGTCAGACATCAGACAACGACTGACCAAAATTTGCCAATGTCTGATTAATCCCAACTATAGTCAGACAGAATTTCCAGCCAATGGTTTTTTCCTTCCAATGCAGACGTCAATTTTTTTGCATTTACAGCGCTTTATCGAGGAGCTCTGTAAGATGATGTCTGATATCACCAACTGTTTTGTCCAATCAAAATGCATGGTGACTTAGTCGGACAAAAAATTATTTGCAGCCCTGGTGCAGGTAGTTTTTGTTAAGTGCTCATCTCTTATAAGAATAACTTTGTCAATGCTCGTAGTCGCAAAGGGAACACTATGGTCACATGCTCGCAAATGATTGCTGAGGCCATTTTGTACCCCTCAAAAGTCATGCAAATTCCATGCTATGTGATGCAGACTGGCAATAAAACACACTAACTGGCTGATGATAGTATTGGCCCACACAGCTGTCTTAATTGTGTAGCTTGTTACATCGCGCTGTACAACAAGTCCCATTGTGTGAATTTCGCTCACTATAAGGGGCTTGCCCTGGTAAATACATGCTTTATAACCTATGCTCTGATGTTCATATCATCTGCTACAAAACCTTCTTAAAAACGTCCAGTTTAATGAAAGCTTGCATTTGTGGAACATAATATATACTCTGTGTGTCAACTGTGATGCACTATGTGTCTGCAAGCTAAATAATGCTTCTTCTCGCCTGAAGCAGACTTCAACACAAGCTTTCATGTTTATGTTTAATGATGTGTAATTGACTCTTTTAACCTTTTCCATTCAGAAGCAGAATTCTTCTTTCAGTTCATAAACGTGATTAATGAAACTATCATCAAAAATATGCCTATATGACGAGATTGATAGTATTATAGGATTTACTTTCTCTAGAGGGAGGGTAACTCTCTTTGAAAAAGGATTAAATGCTTACAAATGAACCAATCTTTATAAGCAATGCTCGCAGACGGCTACAAAAACAAACCCAGGGTTTTTTCTACCTGGCAGCTGACTCAAGTTTAATCTTTAGAGATTTGATACAAAGAGGTGTTATATCATCTCCTAACAACAGACATTTCTGCATGAAAATCAGACATGACTCACAAACGGTGCTTACCGATTTCATCGACTTTTCCAAGAAATTTCTGCAGCTCCTCTTCCTTTCCAGTTGTTTCCTCCATTTTGACGCGACGGACTTGCGCGAACACTAATCGACTCGATTGAATCAATCGTTCACAGTTCGGAATCGTCGGAAAATCTTCGCAAAATGCTCGAGTGTCCGGAGGTCATTTTGTCGCTCTTGTTATGGTTCCCGTGCGCAGTGTTCGAAGAAAGTGAAGCAAAGCAGAGATGTTTATATTTGATGAATAAGTTGTTTTTTCCCCTTTGAATCACCTATGACTGAGTCTAAAGAAGGAAAGGCACGGAAACTAGGTTTTTCTTGATGGTTTCGGTGTTGCAGCGTCATTGAAACTACCCGACAACATTTCTTCAGTGGTACATGAATGCACAATTATTTCTAAAATGGCTATGAGTGCTGAGCATTGTCTTGTTCCCAGCTTACAGTCCCGTCAGCTTGGGATTCTTTCTCCAAAAAATTTCTCCAGGGATACCTCCGGTTCAAGCGGACTCGTCAAAAGACTCATGCTTCACGACAAACTTGTTCACCATGAAGGATGTGTGAACACTCTACATTTCAACATGTCTGGGGACCTTTTAGCTTCGGGAAGTGACGACCTGGATATTGTTATATGGGACTGGGCAAAAGGCAAGAAGAAGCTAGCTTATGAAAGTGGGCATTCAAGCAATGTCTTTCAGGTAAAACATAGTGTTTTGAGCGCATAAACGAAAAATGGAATGTACGTACAGATATAACGCATGGCAAGTTTATACCCTGCTACCGCAAATAAACTTTGTCCGAGGGAAGATGTTTGTTATAATACGGTTTTTCAATTATCAAGTAAGCTTATTAAACAGTTTATCTTCTGTTGTTTTTGCAGGCAAAGTTCATGCCATACACTGGCGATAGTACAATAGTGAGCTGTGCCAGAGACGGAAAGGTAAAGATAATTTGCATGGGAAAAAGATTGTGTACAAAGTGATACACAGGGCGAGTAAATATTATACTCAGCTGATCGCGTCCCGGATGATTCAAGATCACTTCCCGGTTTCACTATTTTGTTAAACTTTGTTGAACATTTCCTATTCAATCAATTCTTTATTACTTTAAACCGCTCTTGGTATCTTTAGTTAATTAATTATATAAGCAAACTGAATTAAACAATAAACTTGTTTATGGATAGGTTAATAAAATGAATGGCCTGTGTGGGTTATTGGTTGTAGGTATAGTTTCCTGTTGTATGCAGGATTTTTGATCATTGTTTATTTTACGTATAATTAAAAAATAGTGATGCAGAGTATCAAAAGCATAACATGAGACAGACTAACCCCCATGTTTTCACGAGCTGGATTCAAGTTTGGATTTTGAGTAGGATTTTGAGTTAGGATTTCGAGTTAGACTTTTGAGTTGGATTCTGAGTTGGATCTTCAGGTTAGGATTTAAAGTTAAGATTTATATAGTCGATCGTATAGTCTGCTCCACCGGGTGAGGGTAGTCCTGAGAAGGACTGTTGTCGGTGACAGTGACTGACATTTCTACAGCCTGAGCGGAACTCTGATGATGACTTTCACTTGGGTTGTCGAAACACCAGTCACTGTCACCGACAGTAGTCCTTCTCAGGACTACCCTCACCCTGACGATCAAACTACAGGATCGACTGTTGCCCCTGGGTTCAAACCATTCACTGTAGTTAAGATTTAGTTAGCCTTTAATTGTTGGAAAGGGCCAAATGTAATATAATGCTGTCCTTTTCAACAGTTAACAAGCAAACTTAAATGAAACATGAAATAAAACTAACCACAAGCAAACATGAGTGAAACTAATGGCAAGAAAAAAGGGCATTCTGTCTTCTGCATTCGGCATAATTTCTGCAACTTACCCCTGTGGCTACCTCAAAATCTGAAGTCGAAATCCAACTTGAAATCCTATTTGAAATCTTGACGTGAATCCAACCTGAAATCAAGCTTGAGATCCAACTCGAAATCATGACTCTGTGCTAAATAGGTAACCTCAAACAATACAAAGCATTGCTTTGTTGGCTGTTTCTACCTGTGCATAAGCTCGATTGACTTTCCCGCGCTTGACTCTCTCTAGTACTTTCCCTGCAAGCATTTTCTTTGTACTTTGTATAGCCACATTATGCCACTATTTTAGCAGCCAATTATATCATTAATGGCATGTGCGCACTACGCATTGGCCAATAATATTAGCCTCTCGTGGGCCGATCATGTTTACCTTGTTTACAACTTAGTTAACTGCTTGAACGCAAGGTTTTACCTCATATTTACTCCCAGTGATGGTGAAAGGGGTTTTTCTTTGTCCGACCCACCCACCACATTTTTTTCCACTCTGTTATGTAGTTCATTGATTTTTCCGCTCTGTTTTATCTTATTATGAGTTTAATGATGTTAAAATTACTGATTTGTAAAGAAATGACTGATTTGTAACTGTTAGTTGGTTTGTCATAATTTAAATGATTGAGGGGACAAGTGTTTCTGGCGCCAACCCTTCAGTCCCACACTGAAGCCATGCCAGGGTCGTTTAGCTTGGGTGAGCTACAGTGGCCACGGCCACTTCTCTTGCTTACCTACCCTCCAGAAGCTTGGCATGGGGATACGCTTCTGCCAGCAGCCGTTTCTCTGTCACACCCATCTCATGGTCTTCCATGCCACTCGCTGACACTAACCTAGCCTCGTCAACTGGCCTTGCATGCGGCAGGCAGCGCTCAGGTCCTGGGCAACCAACCTTTTCTCCCATACATATTGTGCATGACATTAATGCTAAATTTATTGAAAATCGCCGAATAATTTAGAGCGTTTGAGCATGCAAGTGTTTTCTTATCTCTGATCACCAGTGAATTATCACAAAATGCCCCAAATATAAAACTAATTCTCAATAAAGTTAGTAAACAGAAAGCCAAATCAACTAGCAAATGCCATACCTGTAGTTCAGTCTATAATTAATGTTTGGACTCGTTGAGATGTCAAAACATTTAATGTGTATGCTTTTTATTTGCTGTATAATATCTGTTGTATATTTGATGTCATTTTCAGGTACGTGTGGGTTTTCTTCATTCATCAAGTGATGGCTGCAAAAACACCAAATGTCTTGCACAACACAAAGGAGCAGCTCACAAGGTACTGTTCTTCTGCTTTTTGGCAGTTTGTTTCACATTCTTGTTGCAGTTATTTGGAGAGGAGGGGATGGTATGGGTAGAGAGATATTCTAGACCTCTCTTGACTTGTATTATCAGTCCCGCTCTCCCTCCTTAAAGGCACCATCAGGAAATTGGATGTTGCTAGGAATGCATGCAGCCTCGGGGCTGTCATTAAGGGCCATTACCTGTAACACCTGTTACGGCTGAGTATGCTTGGTTTTCCCTTGGTACTACAGGTGAAATTGCCTTTTGTTGATAGAATTCAACCACAAAGTAACAACTTTGCTACGGGTGTGGAGAACGAGGTTACAGGTGACGCAAAACTAATGACAGCCCTGCAGCCTTGTAGTTGTAATTCCTTCCTGTGCACACTGGAAGTCAGAGAGAACTGAAGTTTGTAAAAATTACTTGCCATTTACTGTTTCATTACATTACTTGTAATATTGGTTAATAAGCCATTTCCAAGTTGCCTTCTACCTCCATTTCAAAATGAGTCTTGGTGGATAACCATTCATACACAAATGAGTTTCCATATAAAAGGTTGTGCACCAAGACTCATCTTGAAACAGAGGCAAACAGCATCTCGGAAATGGCTTAGTAATTAATTAATATGTTTGTTGTTTATTTTCTTCACATTGTAAGTTGGTTAATTAATAAATAAATAAATTTAAATTAAATTTAATTAAGATGTTTGTTGTTTATTTTTGTCATAGTGTAAGTTGGTAGTGTATCATAGATTAGGCCTATCAGTTATTCCTAAATTACACATGTGCGCAATTTATAGGATACAGAAGGGAGATGTTTGGTCAAAAATTTATCTTTAACTTTGTATGTTGTCAGGATGTTGTAATAAAATTATATTCCTGCATTTTGTAAAATTCCAGCTTTGTATCGAGCCTGGTTCACCATGTGAATTTCTTACTTGTGGAGAGGATGGTGTTGTATTCCATGCCGATCTCAGAGAGGACAAGGCACACAAGTATGATGCCTACCATGGCATGCAAAATGGCTGATTCCCTCTACAAGACTAATGTGCACAGGGAATCATGGTAGTTATATAATTTTCAAGTTCGCACACCAAGTCTTGAAGCTGCCATCTGTATGATGAATACAACTACTGTGATTCCCTGCGTGCAAGTCTTATGGAGGGAATTGGGGATAAAAAGACATTTTATTTTATTTAGACATTTGTATAATGTTTTACTCGTTTTTTGTGCAACTGTCATTTTAGGCTATTTTGCTGCCGTGTTGAGGAACATCGGAGAGTGCCTTTGTACACAATCTTTATCAATCCTTTAAATATCTATGAATTTGCAGTTGGTGGAAGAGACCAATTTGCTAGGTAAGAAAAAGCAACTTTTCTGAACTTGATACAAGTATGTGTGATGCAGCATCCAAATATGAAATTTTCTTGAAGCTGACCTTTTGTTACTTTCTATGAGCATCGTGACTGTACTAAATACCTTGCTACTTTTCACAAATTTGTTCAAGTTTTTATTATCTACTCAAATTGTGGGCTTAAATTCAGAGTGTCAGGCTACACTGACTGAATTCTTTGTATGGATGAATAATTATTCTTTAATTTGCACTTGCAGAATCTATGATAGAAGAAAGCTACCTGAGGTATGAATATACAACTTGTTTTGTGGTAAATACAAAATGGCAACTATTTTGTAATTAACAACAACTTATGCTTGTTTCCAAATAGGATAACAAGGCCAATGTTGAACCAGTGAAACAATACTGTCCTCATCACTTGGTAAGAAAAATTACTAAATAGGAAATAGACCAGGGGATAACTTTCTTGCAACTGTTTGGGGGAACTACATGTACAGTCTAACACGGAATACATTGTTTTTGAGAAAGAAGTTACTGCTGTTGTCATTCCAGTTAAGTCTATTATTGATCATTTCCTCTGTAGATGAGAAGTAATGACCTTTTTGCCAACATCACTTGCTTAGTTTATTCATATGATGGAACAGGTATGTTACAAAATTGCTACTTTGAAGTATTCAGGTAAAGCCTTGTGCCTAGTGGCCCATAGTGCCGCAGCTTATCCCGGTTTCAGTAATATTAAGCAGCTAGGAATATTTCTACTCCCCCCTGGATGGGATGCTAGTTCATCGCAGGGTTACCCGCCAGCATTATGTCACCGGTACCCATTTATACACCTGGGTGGAGAGAGGCACTGTTTGTGTCTTGCCCAAGAACACAACGCAGTGACCCGGCCAGAGCTCGAACCCTCTTACTACGTCTCCCACTACTTTGAGGTATTTAAAAAGGCAAATTGACCTGAACATAGCATTATCAACATTAGCCTGACTGGCAACACTAACCTTGATCTCAAATTTTCTTTTTTATAACAATACCCTCAAAGACTGTATTGGATACATTGTTTTGAAAGAAGTAATTTCTTGGTATCTTTATATAAGTCTATTTTTTTAATTGACTATAAGTTTACTTTCTTTTGTCTCAGTCATATTCATTGGCCTGATTTATACTAGAGACGGATCATCCATCAAGACAGATCATCCGTCTAGATGGATCATCTGTCTAGTATAAATATCGGTATGTCTTGACGGATTATCCATGATAGTTCATGGGTCAAGATGAACTATCGCGATAATTTTTCTGGACAGATGATCCATCAGTTTGCCCAGATTACCATTCTCTGCCCAAATTCATCCCAGACGGATGATCTGTCTCTAGTATAAATCAGGTCATTATAATAATCTAAGACAAAGGCATTCTAGTATTACTATTAATGATAAAAATAAGAACTGTAATCATTTCCAATCCATTCAGTCAGATGTTAATATTATTGGTAATTTATTACTTTCGTATTGCAACAGAGCTGCTTGTTAGTTACAATGATGAGAACATCTACCTGTTTGACTCTTACTCAAGGTATGGATTTTAAAATTTTGCATGTTTTCTGGTTTGAGTTCTGATTAGTCCATTGCCACAGTCAAACTGTTATTGTCATGATTATGGGACAGCAAGACTCTTTACAAACCCTCTCTAAATTCTACAATTTATTTGTCTCTTCAGTTCTGAAGCAGAATACGTTAAAACCTACAAAGGTCACAGGAATAACGCGACAGGTATAAGATCAGTTAACTTTAGAAAATAACATTGGCCAAACCTTTCCACCTAAAGTTGTTTCTAAGTTGTACTTCTAAAAGTTTGACTTTGTGATCTTCTTCTTTTGTTTGACTTTTGTAGTTAAGGGTGTGAACTTTTATGGTCCGCAAAGTGAGTATGTGGTGAGTGGAAGTGATTGTGGACATGTGTTCCTGTGGGACAAACAAACTCAGGAAGTGGTACAATTTCTTGAGGGAGACAGTACTGGTGTGGTAAGTAGATAACATCTCCTTAATGTATCCCCTAAATTACACAGTCTATGCCTATAGTGTATTTGGTGTATTCCTGCAACTGTTTGCCTGTCTAGCAAGTGATGACATCATAGCTGCATGTACTTGCAGCATTTGTCCATTGAGATTTCTTTAATAATTCTTGAATCTGTTTATTACTCAGTGATATTTGTGGAAATTCCAGTACAGTGCTAATCTTGTGTCTCGTTAAATCAGGTGAACTGTTTAGAGCCACACCCTAATGCACCAATTCTTGCCACAAGTGGTCTCGACAATGACATCAAGATTTGGCTGCCAACAGCAGAGGAACCAACAGCCTTGGATGGGCTTAAAAATGTGAGTAACAAATACATTTGCATGACTTGTGCAGAGATTTAGCGACTGTAAAAGGTGTCATAGAGAACTGTGACACCTGGCAGGGACAAGTCGGTGAATTCTTGGTTGTTGCAACAGAATTTTGTCACTGCAATCTGTCTCATGAATTCAAACCAATTTGCATTTTTTTGACTTGTTGCCATGACAAAGATTTTCAAAAGCAATGACAAAAATTCACTGTGTTGCGTGAGGGAAATTGGTGTGGTGACCTGTCTCCGCAAAGTGTCATAGAGATTTATTTTGGAAAGAGTACACTCAAAGAAACCTGTCACTGAGACCTGTTTCTCTGACTTGTTGCCTGGTGTGTTCCGGCCTCAACACAAAAAATAATTCAGTTCAAGTGCAATTCATTTTTCAGTCCTTTATTAATAGCAGGAGGCCACACTTCACCTGTTTATTAAACACGTAATCCATTTTCTTTCCTGTTCATCATTTAGTTAGCCTTCAGCCCAAATTCCTAATTGGTTCCTGTCATTGATTTTGTTGAATTTATGGTTGACCTGTTTTAGGTGATTAAAGAGAATGACAAAGACCGGGAAGAAGAAAGACTTCGCCCTCATGACCCAATCAGTGAACATCTCTTGTGGCTCATGATGCACCACATCAGAAGAAGTCAGGTACAATTCAAAAACATTGGATGTTTTGAGAAAAGTGTAATTTTCTGTTCTCACAAGTGGAACAAAGATGAACTCTGAGTCCTTGACAAGAATCGAGCCAATGACTTTCTGCACACCGGTTCTGTCCTTGTGTGCTGGTGCACAAGGAAATAACCATGATATTTTCTTAGCATGTCGTATTGGCTCTGGTGTACTAGTACACAAGGACAGAAGCCTGCACCCCAGTTTAATGCTGTCGTCATTGAGCTACACGGAGTTTCCTTGCCACTTTTGTTGATATTTTTGATCAAAAGAAAGAACTCCCCCGTTCGATTTCCTCATAGATTGTCTTGGAGAGACTAGCCCTTCTGGGCTGCACCAGACCAAGAGTTCTCCTCTCTCAGACCCCCCTGGGGTACCCCTCTGTGAGATCCCCTTGGAGTCCCCTCTCTGAGATCCCCTTGGAGTCCCCCTCTCTGAGATCGCCTTGAGATCCCCCTCTCTGAGATCTCCTTGGGGTCCCATTAACAGATCTCCCCTAAGCAAAGTTTTGAAACGCACCATGGAATCAAAATATTTTTTTGTGTGACTTTCCCTTAGAATCGAAGTGACAATGGTGAGAACGATAGTGACAGTGACGCTCTCAGTGATGATGATGAGGATGATGAGGATGGAGAATTGGGAAGCAGAGTACAGTGCAGTCCATCGTAAATTGGCACTTTGTGTACAGATACCTTGTAAAATATTAACTTTAAACTTAGAATTGATGGTTGTGTAAACAGTTCAAATCTAAATTAGTACAACTGCTTCCCCTTAGTTATAGTCACAGTCCATCTGTTGTAATGCAACGTTTAAGATAATCAACGTTACATGACATTTTGTGACAATGTAGATTATGATTAAAAACTGTGGTAATTTGAAATGAACAATGTTGGCATATCAGAGAGGGGTGTTTGGTTCTATCTTTTGCAAGTATTTATGTCAGTACTTCAAGGTGTTTGAAATATCCCTTTTGCCAACCAATTAAGCCAGAAAATGTGGTAACAGAGTGTCCATTGTTTACTCCATTTACTGCAGATGTTATTGTAGTCAGAAGAGCCAGTGCTGTTTTGACAACCTCATTGAGTAGCACAAATGCCAGAGTAATCAAGTAATCTCGTACCCAGATCTCCCACAGGAAAGACAGAGCGAGATCTGGGTACAATATTAAAGGGCCCTTGTCAGCCACACCTTTGTTATTGTTTACATGGGAAAATTTTACAGGTAGTATTCTATTTTACGCAGATCGTGTAAAAACTAAAGAAATCCCTTAGAAACTCGTTAAAGGTAATTTAAACACTTCCAGTAACATAACCTACAGCAATACAATACAATTTTGCTTCATCATACAATTGCCATAATTTCGATGCAGTAGAAAATGGTGGAGGCTGACTAGGTACACCTTCTGTACACCGAAACTCGTCACCCCATCATGGATTGGAGAGAAAATATGATATGAGCGAATCCAGTATGGGAGACAAGAATTTCCATTAACTGGTTCTTGCTCCCCTGATTATGTTGCTTTTGTCTTGACAAAGCAAAAATTCCTTCCTTGTTATCTTGTCTCTTGCTGAGCTACATCCATCTATGGACCACAATATATGGTTTGGTTTTGTTTTCATTACTTTTTCCAGAGGAAAACAAAAATTATTATGATTCTTGTTACGCTAAAGCAATACGTTAGATGTCATGATTCTTGACAGCAGACGTGTCTGCACACAGATTGTTTTGCTGTGATGAATATTTCTGTAAGTATCATATGGCCTTTGTACTTGTGTAATCAAACTGAGGTAAGGGGCGGAGACGTTTTGTAGATTTGTGGTAAATTTCTATTGTACATTGTAGAATTCAATTCGAAACTATCCTTGTAAGTAACAGAAAAACGAAGTTGTAGAATAAGCTAAGTGCGCAGTAATGGAAAAGAATAAAAACAACAAAATAACAGGTTGTGTAAAACGTCAATCATTGTTTCAGGAGTTGTGATTGACCCCTCCCCACTGGGTGGCAATTGAAACGGGGTTTCACAGTGGTGGGTTAGTAGAACGAAAGTGATCAATATGGATTGCTTGCACTGTCCTTTCGTTTGCTTGGATGCAACTTGCAATAGGGCGTTTTTTCTTCGCGGCGGGAGAAATGAGGAAAAACGAACGCTGATCACAGATTTGCTTGACGGTGTAGTCTACTACTCCCTCAGCTGTCCGTCTTAAAGAGAGTTTGATTATTGTAAAATGACTGAGAAATGGCCTGGACCAGCACCAAGTGTCCGTCTTTTTGAGGTGTCCGTGACCTGTCGGTAATCTGTCGGCCGACAATCGGCAGACAGGTTTTTTGGGGAGCTCTTCTTCACAATTACCGAGTTGACTGTATTGTACTCAACGTTCCTTTCCCTACCCTATTAGTATAAAGGCTATCTGTTGCAAGATATTTCGTAATGTTGGAAGCCTCTCCCCATGTCTCCTGATTCGCGCCTATTTAGCAATCTCACCACAGGGAAAGCTCTGTTTGCATGTCGAAGGCCACAGGCGAAAGTTGCCTGTAACTGTTTCCCAAGCGAATAACTGGTGGTTTCAAGGTATCACGTTGCTTGGTTTCTCAGACTTAATTATTCCAGCCAGAAATTCAGTTTACAGGCGCGCTGGTTGATATTTTGCTATCCGCCACTCGGACACCTTGGGGGCCCCTAGGGTGAAAGTCACTTCCATGTGGCATACATGACGGCTTTTCCTGGAAACAAGCCTATTCAATATGGCAGCCAGTTTTTGCCTTGTACCTGCCTTGATATAGAGATTCTTTCTGAGATATCATCTATGGCTGCTTTTATAGAACGCGATGAACGATGTCTTTTTATTGGAAACCTTGACGCACGTGTAACAGAGGAAATTCTGTGGGAACTTTTCGTGCAGGTAAATTAATTCAGTGTTCAAATTTAAGGACGAGTATTAAAACTCCGAGGTTCAACACGCATTCTGTTGTTCAAGAATACTCGAGATAACATTGAAGAAATCATTCAGAATGATTTGCGGCTAAAAACTTTTACGAGAACAGGATTGATGAGAGATCAGTTTGAATGACAAGATTTGAGAAGCCTACATAAAAAAATTATTTGTGGGCCCTACTCTGTGCAATTGTTTTGGTCCAATTTTACCCTTAGTACAATTTACTATTTTCTTATTTTCCTTTGTTCTGTTCTTTGATAATACATATAAACAATGAATGTAAAGCAGAGGAAAATAACAGACTGTATCAAGTCTATCTGCTATTTCTAATGTTTATACAACAAGGAGCCCAAAAGTGTGACCAGTTTTAATTTTAATATTCACATTCCTTCATGTGAATTATCCAATTAGAAGACGAGGATAGCTTTTGGCAAACCTGCACAAATCACAAGCGATCATGCAGAGAAGATGTGAGACGAAGTTGATCTTTGATTATCGCTGCCTGTTTTTGCGACTTTTACATGTTACCTTTACAGTTTTTGGCTTCTGTTTCCTAAGCTGGGTAATGTGCAACTGCTAAATCTTCTAAAGACATATTGGGTACACTTAAAGCAGACAGTGCCGGCAAATGTTTGTTGAGTGGTTGCTGTGTTACCCAGATATTAATCTCTAGAGAATATATAGCAGTTGCTATTAAATTTACTTCATATGTTAAGGTGAGGTAAAGTCTGCATTTGGGCCTCGTGGCCCATCAGGCCGGAGCTTATCCTGGTTTCTGTAGCATGAAGCGACCGAGAGTATTTCTACTCCCCCTGGATGGGATGCTAGTCCATCGCAGGGTTACCTCCCAGCAGTAAATTTGCCGGTAACATTTATACACCTGGGTGAAGAGAGGCACTGTGAGAGTAAAGTGTCTTTCCCAAGAACACAACGCAGTGCCCCGGCTAGAGGCTTGAATGCAGACCATCTGATCTGGAGTCCAGCGCACTAACCATTAGGTCACTGCGCCTCCCCTTCATATGTTATATCTTTGATCAATATGTTTTTCTATTAAATTTATTCTTTTTTTATTAATATTCTCAGGCTGGTCCTCTGGAAGCTGTGCATATTCCCAAGGACAAAGAAACAGGCAGACAGAAAAGCTATGGTTTCATCAGTTTTTCACATGAAGTCTCTGTGCCTTATGCCATAAGTCTAATGAATGGTATATCCTTATATGGAAGAGCGCTAACTGTGAAAAAAGGTCAACAGAATAGTGCAGATTCTCCTGGCAGTCAAAGCCCGTCAAGTCTCTCTTCGCCATTATTTGACAGTCGGAATGAACAGTCAAGCCCACATCAGTTGAATTATGTTTCTGGAATTTCCAACGTTTCACCACTGGGTCATCTGGCAGTTGAATATCGGAATGGACCATCAATTTTGCGTTCCTCCAATTACAGCCGTGCAGTTTCCATTAATTTGCCACTGAGCTGGCCTATAGTTGGGTATCAGAATGGACTGTCCAGGCAAAACTCGAGCCCACAGTCTCTTTCAAGAAGTAGAATTGATAATAACTCTCCCACCAGTTATCCCTTTGCTAGAAATTGGCGTGATAATATGTCACCATGGCAACAAAATGGAGGGAGAGATTGCAGTGGAAGACCTAACACTCAATCAGGTCGTTCACCTAGTCCGCAATTTCTTGCAAGGGGCATGAGACACTTTAAACCTGATTTCTCCTGAATTTTAATCATTAATTGCTATTTAGCAGTGAAAAAGGAGATTGCATTTTTGGATGGTCCAATGTGTAGAAATTAGAACCATTTTATGATTCTTAATAGTGGATATATCATTAGTTAATTTCATTTTTTATTCAAAGATCATGGTTTTAGAGATATACATGTAAATAGTTATTATTTTTCACGCACTCATACGGCTCGAAAATAGATTATTTTTGGTTTTCTTGTGACATCACCTCATAATATTCTGAAATCAAACTTCGCTAAGCTTGCTAAATTTTTGTTGCTACTAGTTGTAAGGTGAACTAAAAATATATTTTTTCACAAATTTTCAACTCGATAGTGCCCTTCATTTTGAAAACAGAGCATCATGAATAATTATTTGAGTTTTCCACCATATGCAGGGTTGACACTGAGTTTTCAAGTAGGTGGGGAAAGTAAAAAAGTAGCCGGGGGATTTTGTTGTTTGGTGTATTTTTCACTTTCCAGTGTTTTGGTTTTGTTTCAAAGTAGCGGGGGGAATTCCCCGGCCCCCGGCCCTTAGTGACAGCCCTGGTATGTGACATCAAGCTGAGTGCCATGAGAAAGCTGTTTTGTTTAGGAAAAGCCTAGCCTGTCAATTTTCAGTCAGATATAATAAGTGGTGTTATGTGGAAGTGTTATGTAGCTCATGAGCCAAACGTAGTCACTGCTAGTAGTACAACTGAGTTCCAGATGGTCTATTGGGCATTATGGTGCTCATATTTGTGCCCCTCGGAAGGACACAAATATGGCGACTCCATACTGAGCTTTGTAAATTTGCTTGGAACGTTTCAGCAAATAACTCGTGAACGTCATGTCGCACAGTCCTGAGACGTGGAGAAATTGTTTATCTATTTATCATCTACCCTATCTGAAATTCTTAGCTTCTGTAGTTTAATTGCTTCAAATTTAGGTTTTGATTGTGTGACAGTGAAAACCACCAATAGTGTATGCCTTGTTTACTACACATTGATTTTTTTGTTGTTTTTCACATTTCTTGGCTTTCGTAAGCCAAGTTAATCTAGGAATAAGGAAATTGAGCAGTCACTTTTGTTGAATTGCATGTGCACCTGTTCAGACCATAACTGGTTGAGAACGTAAAAAACCAGCGGAGCTGAAGTGCTATTATGGTCAAACTGTTGATAACTATAGTTTATCCACATTTTCGTGCACAATACAACTTTCTGTGATATGTTGCCAAATTTCAGTTCATTGCTTACTCTAGAAGTCATATTCTTTTACTTTATTCCTGAGAGTTTATGGCTGCCATTAATTATCCTTGTTCCTAGACCACACAGGTTGAAATTATAATAACCATTAGCACAGAAAATTGCACGAAGATAGCGTCGAAAGCTTTTTTTTTTCTTCATGCGGTTTTCTGTACTAATTTGTATTATAATTTCAACCCGTGAGGTATTTTGAGTAAATGATGTTGTTTTCTCAAATTTTCATCCAAACCTTGGAACTAGGAGAATTAATGATGGCCGTAATTTCTCGGAAAAGTCCAAAAAAGATAACTTCTACTGTTTGTAGTGGATTGAAATCTGGCAAGATACCCAGGAAAGTTGCACTGTTCACAAAAATGTAAAAAAGATCAATATAAAATACTGATTAAGTTAAAGGGGCACTGTCACGGTATTTTGGAGTCATTTTTTAAAATACTGAAATATATGCCTGCAACAGTGGAAACCCAAAAATAATGGTGTAGTTTTATTACCTTGGACTATATCACTTCACTGAACCGTTTATTTCCGCCTATCACTTGGGATGGCAAGGATGGAACAGGATTAAAATTTGAAAAAACTGGCAAGTTTTTTCAAATTCTAGAGCCATTCCCTGAAAATATCGCCAGAAATTCATTATGGTTTGCTCTCTGAGCCCCAATTCGTTTGATATCTTCCTTTTAGTCCATCAGGAGCATTTTGGACACGACTAAAGGTACCAGGTAATGGTTTCAGCAACGAATGAAGCTGAAAACAGCAAAACCACTGTGACAGTGCTCCTTTAAGTACCATAAACTGCCACACCCCTCCTCCCCCCTCTAGCTTTTCTTGTTTCGAGTGGTATTAAGCACTATCAGCCGCCCCCCCCCCCCCACACCTTGTATTTATATTTTGATCAGCACTGTTTTAGCTCGTTTCGGAGCGGTTTTTCTATTCCGGTTATAATTAAGCCAATTAAGCTCCCTCGGATATAAGCCCCTCCGTTTATAAGCCCTCCTAAAATCCCCTACGAAATTGTTCAAGCCCAGGGCTTCTAAGCGGCAGTTTACTGTATTCCAAAAAGCTAAAGAAAGTCAGCCGACACCGTTATACGTTGGCACCCCGCTTTTACCATGTGAACCCTTGTTTTCCCCTTTATTAGATTTAGAATGTTTGAAAATCTGTCGAAATTGGCCTGTTAAAATTTTTCCCGGGCATACGCACTTTTTTTCCTTTATTTTCGCGCCTTTTATTTCACGAATGGAATATTAATTGGCACTTTGTTGTTCAACATTAACAATAGCCGTAAAAACGCGTCATTTCCCAGTTAACTGATTTTTTTAATTTTAGCAACATTGAAAATGGTGAGTATATATTTATAACAACAATTTTAACTGAAAAATACAGAAGTAGGTTTCGCTGATGATGCATTTCAAGACACTGTTATTTTCAATAACACGAAGACAATCAATAACAGGTGGCAAATATAATAGTTAAACTCTATTATCGTGTTGTGCTCAGCAACAAAAAATCGTTTAGGTATGCGTTTGATATATATTCCAAAACAGCACACCCGATCTTATGCTCTGCCTGAATTAACAATGACATCACACTGACAGATGTGTACGCACATTTCAATTTACATTCACCGAATCACCGCGTGTAAAATAACACTTTCCACCCAGACTAGAAATGCCGCAGATTTTTCGCTGAAAATGTTGAAACACAGCGTTAATAATTCAATTCAAGTTTCCAAGAGGACAAGTGAAAGTTAATTGATGTGTTACTTTGTCAAAAAACAACCCGCAAACCCTCCCTAGTCAAAGGTAAGCGATATTTTAGCATGTTCAATTTTTCTCTGTTTCTGATGTAAGCTAAGATCACGCAAAATTTAGTTCTAGTCTCGTCACTCAAATAACAGGTTGCTCTTTTTAACAATTCACTGTATTGAAAAATTCATTGAATCGCTTCCACATTCTATGAAATGCGTTTTACCTTATTTCCTTCTTAAAATTATGAAACGTAAAATTTAGCCGTAAATGACAATTTATCGATGCGACGACTTTCGAACCACTTCACTTAATTCGCTTCCTCCAGTGATACAGTTCCTACTGATTCGTTCGAGCTTTTCTGTGGTCTTCAAAACGAAAGAGCATTGATATTCAAAGTATTGTTTTGAGTTTTCGCAGAGATCAGGATATCTTATTTTAATAAACTCAGCCAAATTTAAATTTTGCTTTCCCATAATACTTTTGTTGACAGTTTTCAAAGATTCAAACTGTTTTCAAGTACAATGCAAACAAGGTGATATCTTCAAAACTGTACCAATTTCCTAGTTAGTTTCTATGAACTGAGTTTACTGATATTGCTTTGCGTTAGGAAGCTTTCTACGTTTTCTCTCCTTGTCCCAAGCATTTTAAAAGGCGAAGTATACCCACTTTTAGCTAACGCGTGAGTGAATACCCTGCGATTTCGTTATACAAACCATCCAGCAAATAAACACCCCTCTGTAACAGACCCACTGGAACCCTACCCAGTGAATTATTTTCCCCTACCCAGCGGAAATTTAGTCTCCCCAGTACCCAGTGAATATTTTGATTTTACCCAGTGACTGTGCGGTGTGACCCAGTGTATTTTGTTTGCAAAATAAAACAGAAAACGAGCGGACCCAGTGGGAAATTAGCCAACCCGGTGACTTTTTTCCGAAAACCCAGTGAAGATAAAGATTCCACTGGCTCTGTTACAGAGAGGTGTAAATAAAAACTAGCTAGACAAGCCAGCTGATAACGCGACCAAAGATTATCACAAGACCGCCTTTTCCTCTTTTTGGTCTAGACACTGTATGCCTCAGGGAAAGGATAAAAACAAGTTTCAAGGGAAACCGATGCCGAAGATAGACAAAAGGTTTCTGCTTTTTAATAAAAACCATTCTTCTTTGACCTTGTTTAAATCAGTGTTATGACGCATGTTACCTACAATTCTACACGACTTGTACAGTGCACGAAAACAAGCAAAAAACAACGTAATCGGTCCAGTGGATGTGTAACGTTTCATGCGTCTGCTTTCACGTAAGTAGTTTTATAATATTACAGCCACCCCTAATTTTAGATAGAACATGTTTCACTAGGTCTAGCTAAGGGAAACTACCTTGTGCACGGTATGGTCGGCCCGCCAGCAGAACGCTTTGCGATGCACGATTCGCATGATCGTGCGGCAATGGGAATCGTGCGGCATTGTTGCTTGACCTTGCTTGCTTTCCAAGTTGAAAGGAAAATGTTTCAATTGTATGGCGTACAAATGGCTTTCACGTACACGTACAGAGTCTGTACGACCTCAAGGTGTGTGTTATGGGGCATTTTGACTTGCGTTTGGTTTTGTAAGGGGTCGGAGGGAACCCTAGCCTCTCCCCTTTCTCTCCCCACCCTCCCCTCCCCTTCAATAAGGCCTGATGCTCAGGTTATTTTGGTTCAGATCGGAGTATTCCTTATAAAGGAGTTCTGTCAAAAAGTTAAGCATCAATTTTCAAGATTGTCAACTAGTACAATCCTTCTCAATCTTCCTCATTTCCTTGTTTCATCTCAGTTTATTCAGTGTTACCTCTTTGGTGTTTTTCTACCTTGGTAATCTGTTATTTCAAAGTTTACTTCGATTTGAACTAAATAATTCGACAAGGGCGCCTGTTATGTCTTTCGCCAGTGGGCTATTTTTTAGAGCAAAAGATGTTCTCATTTTATGGTGACTACCTGAACAAAATCTGCCGGGTAAGACAGCATTAGGACAGAAAGCTGCGTCACGAAATTTTGAGTCATTTTTTGCGGCGAATCAAACTTCCTTAGAACGCGAGAAACAATAGTTTACTAAGGTAGAAAAACATCAAATAGGTAATACCAAAACAAAAAGTAACAAGGGTTTCAAAATGCACAAACTGTGATGTAGCTCCTATAAGTAACGTATCGCGTAAGAACAATAGAAATGTCGGCAACTCAGCAGGAATCAATCGGTTGTCTGTTTCTAATTAACTAATTAAAATTCGGCGTTGTGATTGGCTCATATATGGAATGTAACTATTGTTCTAAATGTCACGTAAATTTCATAGAAGTCGTGTGTGGGGAACCATAGCTACTGCCCGTCACGATCGTTCAGTGAGCATCCGCCATCTTGGATAATTCTGTTTACGCGAAAAACATGGTTCTTCTTTCTCTGTTATTTCTTTCAATTGTAAATCCTTTTAGAAAATCGTCTGAAACATAACTCCCCGACTCTTCGGTCCGTCGGTTAGGGTCTTGGAGACACGTTGTTTCCGGTTAGATAAGCCCTTCCCAGTCAGGGGCCCGAATCGCCCACGCCTTTGTTGTTGTTGACACGCAAGAGTTTCAGTATCAGAGATCACAGAGAAATTTGCTCAAGGTAATTTAAACGATTCCAGTAACATAACTTAGAGGAATACGATACGATTTCGCTTCACCATACAATTTACACAAATTTCCATAATTCGCGATCTCCGTTGTTCAAGTAGGTCACGCAAAGGAACTGTAAAGTTACATAACAGGCACATTTACATGGAATTTCATGTATTCTCAGTTCCCGTTTGCATGGTTTTTTTTTCAGTTGAATTCCCGGTTATTTGGCTTTCCAGATTTTTCTTGGGTTTCAAACTTTCAGTGGGTTCTTTTCTCTCGGAATGCGTATTTCGGATTTGAACTGGGTCTCTCTGTCTGTTTATTATTCAAGCCATCAAATATTTTTCCGCGCGCGCGATTGGCCTAAACACGTCACGTGACCGAATATGCCCCAGCTATATAACAATTATTCCATGAGCCCGTGTTGGATATGAAGTGATAAAATAACCAACGAGCGCATAGCGCGAGTTGGTTATGATCACTTCATATCCAACAAGGGCGAATGGAATAATTGTTTTAGTAAATTCTTTTGCCGCCAATTTTTATTTCCACAATTTTACAAAGCGTCCGGAAAGAGCATACAATTCAAAAAATCAAAAAGCTAGAAATGCAATAGTCGGAGCTGAGAATATACTAAAATTCGGTAGAAGTCTTGTAAAGCGCCGTATAACGGCAACTTTTCTAGCTATAAAATGTCCTTCATTGACAATTTGTTGAATAATAAAACAATTATCCTGCTCAATCTTGCGTAATATCGTCTGATTTTAGGCGATATTCCGCGCGATTTCACAGGATAACATACCAGGCGATATCCCCCAGTTTTCGAATTTTGTTTCAGAAAAGGCGGTCTCCAAAATTAGGCAGCCTAATTGAAAAATATTTGAACACCCACGTGAAAGGTTGCTTGACCTTTTAATGCCCATTCTCCGTGGATTGTCAGGGTTGTGGTTTTAATATTGTGGGAATCAGTGACCTTCCACGCAGGCAAAAAAACAAAAGAATGAACACGACTTCAAGTTCAAGTTTGGACTAGGATTGTTAAGTGTGCGCTTCTCTTGTACCTTACGAAACTTTTACTTGAGGTTAGTTGTTATATGGGTAACTAACTGTCTAATAATCATATTAGTGTATAAGACAAACTTTCGTACTTGCAGGGAGTTTACATCACAGGTACTCCAAGCTCTTTTGGAGATTAAAAACATGCGATCTTTGATTGCAGCGCTGATTCCGTTGCGTAGCAGTGCAATTATAAGGGTTTGTATGGGAAAATTATTCCTTCCATACAATTTTAACTCTGGTGTCTCTTTATTTTTGCCCTGTGTGGTTTTTGTGGAGCTATTTAGAGCGTCTTCGTTGAGTTGTAGTGAGAAATAGCAGTGAAACTCCAACTCAACGAAAACGTTCTAAATCACTCCAAAAACCACACAGGCGACAAGAAAAGAGACACCAGAGTTAATGTATCGAGTTTTCATTGTAAAATTGTCCCATATAAGGCCTTATAGTTGCACAGTTACGCAAAGGAATCGAAGCTCGTATGTGTTTGATCTCTAAAAGAGCTTGGGGGTAGCTGTGGTCTTTATTCGATGTTCTAATCACACACGCCATCGGTATCGCACGTTAGGTCCGATAACTAGCTTTTAATGAAAACGCTTTGGGGCTCACAATATGATCGTCTACAACGACTAGTCCAGTGAAGGCGCTAGCCTGCCTTGCAGACGAAACTAACCCCCGACGCTGCGCAGTCTAAATTAAGGTTACGTAATACCTTCACGGGTGTCCTTCAGAAAACAAAATCATACTTACGTTGTTTTTAAGGAAGCTACCACAAACTATAAATTTAAATCCACTTCCAGCTGCTACAGTAGAAACCCGCATAAAAGAACGTATGTTTCAAGGTGTTCTTAACATGTTCTTAACGTCTGTCTGAAAATTGTACGCTGCTTTACAAAATTGACTTCGCATGGGCTGGTCATTATATTAATTGCAAGGGAGTTGCTGGCACAGATAAATGACATGTTTATTCCGACCTAATAATTTTTTAACTAGCTGGTAACCAATATTTCCTTATCATATGCGCCAGCAAACTCATCATATGCATATCTTAAAACTTTGAAAAAATTGGCAAAGTTTTTCAAATCAAAATCCATTTCCATCCTCAGCTCGCCATCTGCAACAGCATACAATAATCAATAGTTTCAATATAGTACTATATTCTTCGACAACAAAGTTAGACCATTATTATTAGGTTTTCCTTGTTGGGCATCGAAAGTTTTAAGCGTTTTAAAAATACCTTTTAACAGCGTGACAATGCCCCTTTAAATTTCCGCCTGGAGGTTCTTAATCCACTTGTTCTTTTGTGGGTTTTTACTGTACATCGCCCACAGAAAAGCAATAAACTGATAAAACGCTTGAATGTATAGATTCATGATCAACTGTAACTTATAGAGCTATGTTATTATTCAGATAGTCTCACAATAAGAAATGTACGTTACATATAAAAAATATATCAAAGAAGCATTAGAATTAGGAGAGGGATAATTTGATACTACAGTTATTTTTGTTAGGTATGGTTCTTTTCATGTTTTTCTTAAAAGTACAATGTGATTTTATACTTCGTGTATTGTTGCCCATACTATTCCAAATTTTTGGACCTTGAAAACCGAGTGAGTACTGACCTGCAAGTCTGGTTCATGGAAGTAAATAAATGCCTTGAATCACAATTATGAATTTAGGAATTGGCTGGCTTAATTAATCTTTAAACGATTACCATTCCGCCATTAATACAATGAAATGTCAACACAAACATGTTTTTCTTTTTAGCCTAGCGATTTAATTTTTCAGTTTATCCAGTGTAAACATACGAAAATTAAGAAAAACTCAGACTAAACTTTGACACTGATCTACACTCTGTTTCTACGAGCAATAGAGATCGTTCACAAGAAATATCTGAGCTGCAACTTTAAAATTCATTCTTCAGTCTAAAACAAATTTTCGTACGTGGTTTCTCTGCATTCTTTTAATGTGCAATAAATCAGTTTTGAAGGTTATCAATCATCTACCCTAAAGTGCCCCAATAAACAGAGGAACAATGCTTTAATATTTTTATAGTAAATAACCATTCACTGCATTCAGTTCTCGTGTTGAACAACAGTCATCGAATTAAGGCTTAAAACACGTGACCAAATATCCAATAGTGTAAACAGCAGATTTTAAGCCAGTTTTGAGACAAAAATAGTTCATCAAATAAAATATTTATAAGCCGGTTTTAATCAAATGGTTTTGAGCTGTAAGTTTCAACATGTAATACATCAACATTTCATTTCGCGTGAGAATACACAGCGCTTGTTTGGCATGACTATCTGAGTGCATTTTGATGGTTTCACTTGAATGAGATTTCGTAAATCCGCCCAATATTCTTACATTTATTCTCTAATTCTATTCGCCATGCTAATGAGCTCTCTCACGTCACGCTGTGTGCTTTTTTCCATGTTATAATCTCGTGAATTAATGCTCTGTATCCATATATACGCGTTTCCTTTATAGCGACAAGTTTTCGTTTCATTTCGCTTCATCTTTCTCGCTGCAGTTGCTTCAGCCTTTGAAATTTCGCTTCCTTTTGGTAAGCTGGTAAGAGAACCTGCAAAATGTATACGAGATTCTAGAGATACGTTTATTTTTCTAAAAAAAGTTGTTTGGTATTGATCTTGGTTTAGCGAATTCATTGTCGTTTACTCTAAGCTCTTGTCAATCTTTGTTTATCTCAACAGGGTTTTGAATGCCAAGAGATTTAAACAGTTAAGGTAAGAGTTTTCGGTTTTGCAACATGTATTTTCCTTCCTCAACTTGAGCCGATAAATCACGGTGATTGCCGTCATCCTTGGAATTACAGAATTATATTATGTTAGTTCTGAATATAATCTATACATCAAAAAAATTGTAGCAGTTTCCATTCACTGGAATACTAGTTAGTGATTTGTTTCTTGATTAATCCTCGGCTGAAAATTCCGAAAATCATATTTTCGATCTTGAAAAACACTGCCATATTCAAGTTCAAAATCAACTGAAGATGAGCGTTCAGTGGTCGTGGGCTGAGTTGGGGGTCAATTGATCTTGGCTTGGCGGATTCGGGCGATTATTCAGCTTTAGGCACAAAATGATGTTTTATACGATTAGAATTCTTAAGCGGATTTGAGAGCATCAGACAACTATTGAGGCAATTTCCCTTTCTTGAACAAACTTTTGAGCAAACGCAGATCTTTCAAACGCTTGATATGCTACCATGCTGTATAAATCTTCAGAAGGGAGTAATCAATTTTAGAACAATAGTCTGTGAGAAATTAGGGACCGATCGTTTATTACGTCTCCGGGGGGGGGGGGAGGGAGGGGGTCGGTGGTTTTTAAAAAAGTGTGGTGTTTCTAAACTGTACCCCCCAAAAATAATTACTTAAGAAAAATATACCCCCCTTCGCCATTCTAATTTTAAAAAGTGTACCCCTCCCCCCTTCTGACCATTTAAATAATGCAAAATTCTTTGCTTCGTTCCTCACACATACATATTTTTATCCTATTTTTTTATATCTTTTTTATCTTTTCTCTCGTTTATTGTCTGTATTTTCTACCTTGTGGTACATAATATGGTGCATGATAAAGCCCTGGCACGGGTGTGCACATTTAGTATGGCGACTACCTAGTGAGGCGCAGGGGCACCCAGCGAGTCTGTTCCTCACTTTATCTGTTCCCCAGCGCAAATGTTGCTGGCTGGCTAGCAAAGTAGTTCAGTATATGTTTTCTCATGGGAGTTGTCACTGAAAAAACACTGCTTCTGCGCTGGCCGATTGAAACTTGGAGGGGCGACTGGAGAAACTGCTTGACGAAGGCTTGAATCTCGTTAAGAAGAGTGGATTTCAACGGTTTTCAGTGCCATTTCCGCACGTTTGTTGTTTGTTCTATTGCTGGCTGGGGGAAAAAATATGGATCATGTTCTGGCAAAAAGGAACAGATACTTTTTCCCAGCAACACTCAAGAACACCTATCATATATTTTCATTCATTTGGATGAAAGAATGTATTTTGCCACAGTTTGTTCATTGGGTGCCCCTAGAGGCAGAAATATCTCTGAATTGCAGAGCCACAGATTCCAACCATTGAAATAGAAAAAAGGTAGGTTTTGGGAGCGAGCACGAGCGCAAAAGGCGCGAGTTTCTATGGGGGTCTGGGGAAAAGGAAATTTTCTACAAATGTCGGCCTCTAAGATGCCATTTCCAGCATTCTGAAAGGTAACAACGCTAGGATCGTCCCAGTTGTAAAACTTTTTAGACTTCCATTGCTGTATCATAAAATTTGACCCCCCTCACGTTTCTTGCAAGATAAAAATGTACCCCCCAAAATGGAGCTTGTTTCAAAATTGAACCCCCCCTCCAAAACCACCGCCCCCCACTGCGACGTAATAAACGATCGGTCCCTCAATGATACCGTATGTGCCATATGTTCCATATGTTGCATATGTGCCATATGTTCCGCTGGGCTCAATTTGATGAAAAGTTTTGGAAAGCTTGTTGATACTTAAAAGTTTGAGGTAATGGTGTTTTTGTACTGCACACGTAAATTATTCACTCGAGACAGCAATACAACCCTAGTTTTTATTTCCCCAAACCACAAATCGTAAAGGATTTAAAACAATTACTTGTAGTCCAGTCTTTGAGTTTTCAAATCAAAACACCAATAATAGCTAGGTTAAATGTAGTCGGGCGGACTGGTGAAAACTTGCTTAAAAGTCAGTCTGAAAACATTTAGTTCACCAAAATTCAAACCCTCTTCGATGGAAGACGTCGATGTGTAATCCAAAAGGTTTCGGAACTCTTTAAAAATACATTTCGCAAATAAACAATAAATGTAAATAATAATTGTATCGTATTAGGAATTTTTAGCATATTTTAGACATCTTATAATTTACTATGGTTTTAAACGATGTATTTTATAACACTTGTAAAATTCATTAATAATTCATAAGGAGTAGATCCAATGCAAAGGTACTATTTAGGTCACATGAATGCTCTGTAAACCCCAATACAAATCAAGAGTAGAATTAACTTTTGATACAAACTCCTGCTCAGCTGATTAGTATTTATTAACTTTTGATACAGATCTTTACTGATTAAAATGCAAAGCACAATGGAATCGAATAACAATACTTTGCATTCAATTTATTGTTTTCATTTCACAAGTACGATAAAACATTCGCGTCCGATCTGTATGGGCTTTACAATTGCTCGCCTATCGGCTCGCAATTGTAAATGCCCATACAGATCTCCCGCTCATATTTTATCTACTACATGTAATTCATCCGTAAAGCTCCGAGTCGTGTTTCAAATAAACGTTTTACTTTTTTTTTTACTTTTACTAAGATATGAATAATTTTGACAGTTTCACTACAGTTCTGTTTGATAAGAAAAATATTAAAGGTGAATTGAGACAGCATTTACGATCTCTCGACCACGATAGTTCTAGAAAGAAAAGTGCAAAATGTGTCAATTTAAAAAACTGTAAGTTAATTATACTCCATAATTATACCAACTGAAGCGAGAAAGTTAGATGCCCCTAGATATTTTTATTTCATTTGTTATTTGATTTATAACCCCTCATTTAACGTTCTGAAAATAGTTCTCCTAAGAGCTTTTTCCGAATTCTTCTTTCTTTGTGGAAGAAAGCGAAATTAAAGGTTTTTCAAGTGAATTTTCTTTTTATAGAACGTTTAGTCAGTTTTATAAGGAAAACGTTAATAACATGAAGTCTAAATATTTATCAAAAATGAAATATGTTCTCTCGTGACGTTCGGTCAGCTTGGCAACCCGGTGTTGCCTAGCAACGTCTCTATCAAATACCGCGGGCTCTGTCACGTGAGTTGGTAAATTATTCCTTGACTACTTTGGAATTGGGTTCAATCCTCGAGCCCAGTAGCCCAAACTGCCGGAGCTTATCCCGGTTTCGGTAGCATTAAGAGGTTATTTAAAACGGCGCCTAGGAATACTTCTACTCCGCCCTGGATGGGATGCTAGTCCATCGCAGGGTTGCCCCCAGCATTATTTCTCTGGTACCCATTTATGCACCTGGGTGGAGAGATGCACTGTGAGAGTACAGTGTATTGCCCAAGAACACAACGCAATGCCCCGACCGATCCGAGGGAGATATCTGAAACAAGTCGTTAAAATATTTCAGGAAACTTGCAATGAAATGTGATTGGATTTGGTCGTTTTCTATTTTCCTTTCGGAAACGTGTAACATATTTAATATTGAATTTGGCTCCTATTTTCTCCGGCCCTTGAAATATTACAACAATCTCTTGGCAAATGCATTCTTACACACAAATTGCAAAACCTGCAAACAGTATTGTAAAATACATTGCGTTGACAGTCCTCGACATTGTGCAGTGAAAAAAGTCTCGATATCTAATGTGTGTTAACATAATCTTTCAGTACCTGGACCTTGAACCCAAAGCTTACACTCAGACACTAGGTTTTTGTCATTTTTATCCGAAGTGAGATAAGTGTCAGTCAGAAGCCTGGATATGACACAATTAAAAACATTTTTTAATCTTCATTAAAATATAGAAGTAAATGATGTCTTTAATATTTCCACTAGTGGAACAAAATTTTAGCCGATCGTGTCTCCTGAATATCAAGTCTCAAGTTCCAAACAGAGGTTGGTCTGCCTGTATTTTACAATCAGGAAGTCATAGCATATCGATACTTTTAATTTCCGGAATATTATCTGATGATATTATGGACCCCATAATGGCAATGCCTGGAGAATACAAACATTTGAAATATCATGAGAATGATCGCCAGTCAATCCGTCCGGATCCGGCTATGGCAAAAAACTATGGCAAAAATGGAACTTACCCCACCATTGATTGGCTACTTTGATGATGATGATTCTGATTGGCGCCAAACAGCGTTGCAGTTCAAAGTTGAGTATTTGACCAATGAAGCCAATAAAACTGCTCGTCAAAAATACCTTTTTGTTGCATTTTTTTATTATTTTGAGGTTAGCACATCTCCATACACATGTGATGTTCCCATGACGAAGAACACGCCTCTGTCAACCGAGGCAGCGAAAAAACTGGAAACAATAAAATTTTGGCATTGTCCATGTTCATTGTCCAGAGAGCAACCTCGTTCCCAGTGTCCTCTCCTTCCCCTGAGGACCCTGGGGACAAGGTTGTTCAGGGGGAAGGATATATCCTTGAGCATGTTGAAGGGTGGGGTGAGAAAGCCCGCTCCCGCTGCGCTCCTGTATACACACTGTCCCGTACCCCACGAAACCCAATACAATAAAGTAGACGTGAAAACTGCGAAGGACCGCAAACGATGATGCCGCTAGTTTACGTAGGATCGGCAGGAGACCATCTACATTTTGACTTTGCGAGACAAGAATTCGATACTTTGCCTGTTTTTTCCCTGAAACACGTGATGTGGCGGCGCGTGATTCGGGGAGCGGAACTTGATAAAGCATGGGTTTTGCTGCATTTTATTTGAGCTGGCTTTCTGGCTGGTTTCATTTAGAATTGCTACACCGTGCTGACGAGATCCAATAAGAACGAAACAGCTGTCCACGGTTACAGCCTTGCTTCATCGGTTTCTGTCGGGTTGTTGTCTCGCAAAGTCAACTTTTTCAGCCTTGCAGTTATGTTTGTAATACAATAACAAGGTGCCAAAAGAAAACACGTAGCCCTGGGGACGAGAATGACAAGGTGCTAAACAACAAATTTAAAAATTACAAGCAAAGCCGCAAAAATGTAAAAGAAATGAAAACTCTGATTTAATTGTCTGGGTGTGACAATATCCGGGGAAGGTGAATATCGAATGGAAATGAAACTTGATTCAAGAGGTCATGCATGTTTTTTCCCTTTCACCGACGTCGACGCGCCGCTGTGCTTGCCCGGAGTGAGGAAACGGATCTCAACGTTTTTTGTTGTTGTATTTCTTATCTTTTTATGACAACTTCAGCGATCAGCGACCGCTTAAGAAAGCGGATTTTTTTAGAATTATTTTATCTCAATTGTATTCGGTTCATCCGCCTCTCTTGACCCCATTCTTCCCGGCAATCTAAACTTGTCATGTTTGACGTCAGTCGAGGACAGGACGAGGATCTATTTGCGGTTTTCAAATATTTACAAAGAACATAACTTTTTTGTGTTTTAAAAACTACCGAAAGTCAATGAAAACCAAGGTTCAATACCTTTCTGTATGTGTTTTACAGGACTGTAAAATGGACTATTGGTTAATTACAAATTCGGATTTTTTTGTATGGTAATCGACCAGCGTGGCTTCCGGTTTTGCTCAGTTTGGAAATTTGCACATTTTCAGCACAATTATTTCTGCCGTGAAACTGTTAAGACTCACATGGAAAACAGATATTCGTTTTCGAGTGCTTATATTCCACGCGAGTTAACACGCGAAGCGTAGATCCGAGAAAACCACGCGCTTGTTTGCTTTCTTTCAATTCAGTGTCAAGTCATCAAGTTACTTGTCAACTTAAAAATTATCTCGCAGTTTGATTGGCTGTCGCCTGGCCCTGTTGTCCATCCATTGTTATCTTAGTCGATTTCCATTTTGGTCAATTTAGTGTGATTTATAGATGTCCATTTCAGTTGTGTATGTCCGATTAGGGACAGCTTTGTTTCAGTGATATTTTCACAAACATGTGTAAAAGGTCTGTAGAGTATTGTTAAAGGAACGGATGTTTGGTGGACGAAATTTTACGACAATCGCCCCACACTAACATCAGTTATTTCTGTGCCGTTCTCGTCTAGGTTCAGTAGCGTTATGCTTTGGTGCTTTCTGTGGATCGGGTGCTTTTTCTCTTCATTTCAACGAGGTAAGTTTGTAAAACCTTCTTTTTCTAATTATCCCTCTTCTGCCGAAACGTCGCTGAAAATATCTTGGTTAAAAATCTGCGACCTTTCATATGGTCAATGACGCTGTTAGAAGTACATAAACACAACAAACTAGCTATTTTACCGTAATGTTGCGCTTCTTTGAACGATCCACTACACTTCGAGAGCTCTACAATCTCGGTTAGATCTTTAGTACGGATCGTATTTTTAAGCAGAATCGCAGCAAGCTTAATATTGGACAACGTTCAGCGAGTATTGCCGTCTATCTACGGATCATTTTCCGATGTTAGATTTCTCACAGTCGCTAAACGCTCTGGATATTGTCGCGCTGTCGATCTGATGTCCCGTCGTCGCCCGACATATTTAAGAAGTAAACCTTTCATGCGTCCTTTTCTGTTTTCTACAATATGTGAGAAATTTTCGCAAGTTCTGAGAGCGCTAGTAAATAATTTGAACGCTTGTTGCATACATGCCTGCTGTGTTGGATAGCGTCACCATCCGATCTTCGGTTACTATCCTCCGTTGTAACCAACCTGGCCCATAACTATACAGCTGTGTAATTATAGCACACGTTTTCTGTATTTCAACACGTGAAAAACGGAGATTTTGATAACCATTTCTAGCAGTGATCAAAGCGACTACGACAGTAGCAAATGTTGAAAATAATTTCTGAAGGATCGCGTCTTGTCTCGCTGGACTCTGATCTGAGTGACAACGCGTGTTATCCTGCCTTATTTTCCTTTTTCCTCTAGGCTTAGCGCAAGGAAGCTCATCAAATACAGATCCAGGCGGAGGAAAAAGCCCACCTTTGGAAATCACAGTGAAGCTGGGTTCAGACGCAATTTTTCCATGTGATGCTGTGGACCCGAATCAACCGTCCGACCTTTTGGAATGGCGAAAGAACGGCTCAAAAAGCCCGATTTTTATCAAGTTTATGAACTTTAAACCTCACATTGATTCGCGCTACTCTCGCAGATTGCACATGATAAACAGTTCTGCAGTATTACTTTCGGGCGCCAAAGAAAGTGATGCGGGAATCTATCGTTGTAGAACGATGCAGTCTGGCTCGGAAAGCACGATCTTAAAACACGGCCGATGGGTTGTGTTGAAAGTTACAGGTAAGTTGAAGCGCGCTGACCCTTTAGTGGTCTGTATATGTAGAGCAGAATAACACCTTATGCATGTCACATGTTTGGGACGGGCTTGTTTTAGCGAAAATAAGGGACTTTACTTTGTACAGTGTTAGCTAGTTATCAGCAAAATTTTTTATCGATTGACAACAGGTGCTCTAAAGAGGTGATCCACTTGCAATGATAAGAGCCAGGATTTTTTAAATTTCTAGACACCAAAATGGAAGATCTTCGACTGTCTGGACAGCTCGCCAATGCCAAGAAAACGACGATCTATGTCTTGGCAAACAATCGCTCGTTGTGTTCTAAAATTGTACTGAAATTTCATTAGAAGGGGTTATGCGTGACACGCTAGAATGGTCAAAGCCCTGCTGTGCAGACGTGCCTGCTTTCAACTGAAAAGCTTATACTTATTGTATGGTTTCTTCTGTCCGCCATTGTTTCACGCTATTTTGGATTGCAACGTCATATAATTACTCAACAGGGTTTCTTGGTTAATGAGCGGCTTTATCAGATTCGGAAAGGGTTCTTATTTCTTTGTATTTATAATATTATGTTTCCAAATATCTGAACTAAACTTCGGGCAACTATTTGAAATTTCCCAAACCGCTTCACCGCCTTTCATATTACAATAATTTGGTATCGATTTCCTCAAAACGTGTTTTGTGGGTACTTGGGCTGAATAAATTTATTAGGATTTATTGCGGTTTAAATTCCCGAGTGTATTAGAAAAAAGCGTTGTTGAAGCGGCTTTTCATGAGCCTCTGCTAAAAGAAAACAACATTTCAGTGCAAAATAGGTTGTTTGTTATCGGTTAAACGAGAAGGTTAAAACATACCAAGTACTTGTGAGTTTGAGTCAACAAAACTTTTTTAACATTTAGCGCTTTCAATCAGCTTATACGACAGAAAATAATATTCAACATCAACGCCTTGTTTTGTACTAAATTGTATCATTAGAACTAGTTTTAAACTCATTACTATCAAATTTAATTCTGCCTTAAAATTATATGGTTGTATGTCGTTTTGAATCTGTTTGCACCATGTACAACATTTAGTCTTTTGTACGTGGGTTTTTGTAATACTTTGAAACTAAACGCCTGGATAATCACAAAATTTGACCACTGAAACGTTGGAAATATACGTAGAAAAAGTCAGGATTGATTTACATCGCCTAATTATCAGGCATGAAATTTTTGCAATCGGTAAAAAGTACGGCTAGACGGTTTCATTTAAGGCCCTAAGCTCTGCTTTTTCAGGAGGCCGCCTTGTTAATCCCTTTGATTGAAACATGCATTGTGGAGTATAGCGTTTGGCCATTACATTGTGAGGACAATTAACTATGTTAGACCGACAAATGCCAATAGCACTGAAAATAAAATTAAACGACGGAATTTTTGAAAGTGAATTTGAACCCATCAGATTTTTTTAGGTGTTTAAACATAAAACAACCGTCAGGCAAGATTTTTCACCTTATTCTTAATTATGGGTTTTTGAAAATTGTTTAAATCATTTTTCAGTTGTTTTATTCGAAACTCGTTTGAAAAAAGTTGCAACAACTTTGAACAGAAAACAACTGAAGTGGCCATTTTTCAAACTGTAGATATTGTGTAAAATGACGCCCTTTGCTTTCGACCCGACCCAGTGCAGTCCAATTGACAGTTCCAAAAAGCGACTTTGTAAAAAACTTCGTTTTGAGCCTTTTATTGTTGTAAAAATTGTCGTTTAACCACAAGAAGTAACCCGCTTGCCAATTTGCCGCCTCGCGTTCAGCAAAACTTTTCTTCGCAAATAAACACTGCGCGCAATTTAATATCCTTTGTTTGAAATGGTTTTACCCGTTATTGACTTAAGAATCCTGACATTTTGACAATCAGTCTTTGCTTGTCACATCCGATGCTTTTGTTTCACTCTGTACAAAACACGTAGCGCCTTTGGAATTCATTTTACTCCAATTAACATTTCTTTGTTTCAAAGCTCTCGGAAGCTCGGAAGAGGTCGCCGCACCAAGTTCTTTCTTTCTCTTTGTCATCATCTCCAGGAGTGAGCGCGATTAACTTGCAAGGCGAAAAGACCAAAATGCAACCACAAAAACACTTTCAAGATGTAACAACGTTTTTGTTTGTTCAAATAAATAGGCAAACCAACGACATTTCGTTCGTTAAAAGTAAACCCCCTAGAAATTGCCATGGCAACAAAACCTGCTTGTGTGATCAAGCCCCGAGAAGCTGTCATCCTTCGAAGAACAAACTTGAATAATTGAATGTCCCTGGGTGGGCTATTGATCCGCCCCTTTGAAAAGCAAGTCTTTTGAGATCTGTGACAAGCTTGAAATAATTTTGTCAATATATGAACACGCAAGAAAAATCCAAGTTTCTGCTGATTTAGTTTTGGCAACACTGCCGTTTTCCAAATACAAAGTGAAATTGCAATTAATCCTGGATGTCCTAATTTGAGTTTAAAACCAAATCAGGAACAAACCCCGAACAAACATCAACATTCAACACATGGCAACGCTGCAGGGCAGGGGAAAGCAAATACAGGGTGTAAGAACAACAAATGACGGTTTAAGTTTTCTCGGTAACCGTGGATATGTCGTCTGCGTTTTGCAGATTAACCAGGCATTTGCTTAAAAGCTCTATTAAAGATCTTCTTTGTTGAAAATTGGAAAATAAGTCTTGCCTTGTCATTTACTCTCGGAAGGTAACTCATTATCCTTAATGCAATTTCCGTTTAAGCAAACAAGACCTGTGCTAAGTTAAGTTCGCCGTGTAGCTCATCAATTAGTTTATAACGAAAAAGCAAATACTGGAGGAAAGTTTCCGAATACCCTGTAAAACATTACAGTTTTTTTCAGGTCATCATAACAATTTTGGCGTGACACACAAGCGAAAAAAAAAACTGGTAAACCTCCCGATTTTATTTGGCAGTTCTCACTTGTCAGTCCTAGAGCACCGGTTGTCCTCGTACAAGACAATTTTCCTTTGTCGAGATTTCCAACCTTCTTCCTGTGCTTTTCACTTGGTTTGTAGACTACGAGCAGTCCCTTTTTTCCTTAATCCATCGAGTGCGATGCGAAGAAATGGCCGCGCGAAACGTGGGAGACCGGCGGGCGCGAATACCAGGTTTCGCCCGGCCATTTTTTCTCTTCGCGCTCGACGGACTCAGAAAAAAAGGGACTGCTCGTAGTCTACTTGGTTTGAAAATGCCTGGTACTGGTGATCTTGTTAGAATTGACCAATCAGATGCCAGCGTAACCAGAACCAATCGTGATTTGGCTCACGGGAAGTTTCCCGCGCTTAAAAACACGCGGCTACATACTTTCCCGCACTTAGCACGCGGTTGGAGGTTTTCACTTCTCGACTCGAACTCTAAATGATTTGTGGTTTATTGTTTTATCTGGGGTAAATGCTATGTCTGGATTATGACTTATTTTAAATAAATGCACGTATTTTAGTTAAATTTCGGGGAGATTAGAAAATGGTCCTGTAAGGTGCCAGGGATTCCATAAGGATTTTTAGTAACTGGGGGAATTTTAAGTAAAACGTAAAATAAACTAAGTTTAGAAATGAAGATGTAACAGGTCAAGGTTATGCGCTGAATGATTTGATAAATATAGGGTTTGATGTTATGGAATACATAGAACCGATAATTTTTAATTAACATGCTTGTTTCAAGTAGTTTTGACGCAAACGTTTTAGATTAAACTTTGCTCCTTTTCATTTTAACAGTTTTTCCACAATCACATTTTTTAATTTGATTTTGTCGGTTTAGAATCTCCCTCGTCACGTTCCTTTTTGCGTCGGTCTTGTAAATATGAGATTTCTCAATATTTTGTCCTTACACGTTATTTTCTTGACTTCTGACATCTTATTTTCCTCACTCATCCTTTGATAACGTTTCGTTCAGCTTTTTAACTTTACTTTATAACCCATTCCATTGATTTAATTGTTAATATTTCGACTTTCTCTCTTTTTCTCGCTCTATCAGCCCTTAAGCCAGCCCCTGTCCCTCCCTTCTTCCTAAAGAAACCGCTGGACAAAATAACTGCTAACGAAAGCGATTCTTTGTCTCTGCTCTGCTTGGTTGGGGGTACACCGGAACCGGAAGTGGAGTGGTTCAAACACGGGGCATCTTTACCATTAGAACGCGCTTCTGTATCTCCCGGAAGTCGACTTACAATAACAGCCGTTGTACCTGATGACAGCGGTCGATACCAGTGCTCCTCGGCTAATTCTGTTGGGCAACTTCATCATGTGTTTGAAGTTACTATTCAGCGTAAGAGTTGATTTCTTATCAAATACAAATTCATCACAGCACTCTGTTAAAGTCACGTTCTTGCCTACGCCACCTCAGCAATTTTTAGCTCTTTTTTATTTGGTTGGAGAATATTACATTGTCAATACTGCTTAAAAGAGTACCTTGACCTCGACCTAACTAGAAAATAAACATGTTAAAAATTATTGGAAAGAAAAGAACATTTTCCCAGCGCAATTTGATCGCATGTCGCGAGAAATGTAGTGCTTATTTTGCGGTAATCCTGTTTACAGTGTTGATGTCTTTTTCTGGTGAACCTGAATATCAAGAGTTGAACTGATATTAGGCTTTAAATTTTATTTTATTTTCTTCGCTTTTTGTCTTAGAAAATTAACGTTTATGCTTACTTGTTCGCTGCTGCTATCTTGAGTTAATTTCAGTTGCTTTTTTGCAAGCTGTGTATATTTTGTTCCATTCTGTAGCTAAGCGTTGATTGGATAATTGTTTTCTCTTGTTTAACCCTTTCTTTAGTAGCAAACTCGTCATAATCAAAATTGTACAATGCTATAATGTTGAAACGAATTTTAAACCGCAACACAAGCTGAAGTAGGCTAATATCTTGAAAAAGATCAACCTCGTTCCCAGGGTCTCGCAGGGTGATAAGATGAGAACGAGGTGGAAAAAGATGTCATCATAAATCTTTATTGTTCGCTTTTGACGAAGGTTCTAACCGTGAAAGAACGTATAAAGGGAAGAGGACATCACGTGACCTAGTTCCTTGAAAAACCTGTTTGAGCCCCAGAAACAATCGCCCTTATTTCGTTTTACAGCCATCTATATTTTTGTCTTTCGGGCGTTTCAAACACAAATATTTCATTTGGCGCCATATAATTAAAGATCCATTACTTTCTGGCTATTTACTCCCTCATCCGCAATATAGCATCCTCCCTTCTCGCTTACAATTGTATGTCGGCCAGACAACTCCCCGTTTTTAGACCATACTATACGTATTTCCTTCCTTAAATCAATTCTTTTACTTAGCTCTATTTATTCATAAATTAATTGGTCTTATTTTCCTGGCTTGAAAATTCAGTGGTATTTCTTGTCGTATGTTGAGCACGTCTGACACCAAGTTACAATATTTTCAAGTCATACTTATAACATTCGAGAAATTCAAAAACATGTCGAAATAGGATATCAATTTGAGGAATAATAATTGACTAAAGAAAGGCGAGAATGAAAACAGATTTCCTAATAATGGAAACATAGTTCATCATTTCTATTAGCCTGTTAACAGGCTCCGGGGGTGGGTCGCGCAGGCTACATTTTTATAGGAAACCCGGCAAACAATAATAGTTTGATTTTGAAGAATAGTACTTGAAAATGCCAGGAACACATTACATGGTGCTCTGAGGGCTCCAATATGAAAAATTGAAATTACCCAGGCTCACTCTGTTCAGTTCACTGGACTTTCTCAGAAATTGTAAAATATCTTAATTGATTTAACGTCCTAAGAATTCGTTTGCAAAAAAAGCTTTAAGAAATTTAGTAACTTCATAAAACGCGTGTGGTTTCCAAGGTAACGGTGAATATTTTTCTACAATTTCGTACAAACAAGTTTGTTGATATTTAGAGTCCCTCTCTCAATCAGTTTGGTTCCTCTTCAATATGCTTGATGCTTTTTGCTCTGAATATCAGACTTCAGTTCACGCAATTATGATTTCATTGGGGCTTGGTTAACATTTTCCGGGATCCTCTAGCCGAATAACGCTCGCCTACTTAGCCCTTTTCGGAGATTCTAACAACGGAAGGTTATCGCAAGCTCTTTAGCTTGATCGAAAGATAATTTCTCTGCTACTGTCGCTACTCTCGAAAGACATCCAATAAGCAAACGTAGAATACGATATTAGGAATATAACCCTTGCAGCCTACTTAAGTGACCTAAATGGCTTTTTGTGGTTAAATATTCTTAACGAGCGATTTATCATTGGCTCGTCATTGAAGAGTTTAAGACAGATTTGTAAAAAAATTGTTGACATTTCCACAAAGGAGTTTTTAGTGTAGTGTTACGCGATCCAGGTCTTCTTAAAATAGCATCGTATATGAAGAGAGCTGTTTTATAAAGGAAGCTTAGATTTTACGCTTTTGGTGAAGAATATTGCTGTAAAATATGTCCGGTGACTTTGTTGGAATATGGCCGTTTACATAGCGAACGGAACGCAAGTTTAGGATGTTCAAATTTCTCTTAATCATGGCTAGCGTGAGCACAGCAACTTTAGCCCAAGGTACAGTAGTAATGTCTACTTAGGAACACGTGTAATTTCTCCTCATTCATCCCTCAAGTAGTTTAGTTAGACATTATCCTTGCATTTCGCCTGTTTAAAATCTCTAGCCAGTGCTTTTTAACGAAAAAAACCGGCTCTTGTGTACAAAGAGGCCCCAGATCACATGATCTTTATGCGGTTCGTTCGGCGAGAATTATTGTACAAAAGAGTCCTAGTTCTACGCGTAGCTTCAAAGTAAGGGCGACATATTTCGAACCTGTTTAGCAGTGTTTCTTGTGAGCTAAAAGAACGGAACATTTATTGCCCTGGAGCGTTCTCAGAACAAGAACCTTAGTTAGGTTCTCGGGGTTAGTTCAGACCCATCGAAGTCCTATGGTCTATCATATGATCATATTCATGAATACTCAACTCAGAAATTAGATTGAAACGAAGTTCCAAACTGTTTTTAGCCTTATATAGAAATGTTTTAGCGCAGACTGTACGTCAAGTGGCCAGTTGCGTCTAAAGTAAGCAATGTGTTTATTTTGCTTTTCGCCATCTTGTAGCAAGCGCTCAGTTTAATTTAAATTGCTTTATTCAATTCAGGTTTTGTTGTAGGTGAAAGGTCGAGTGCAAGAGATTGTTGCTTAGGGTTTTTTCACTGTAATGTTGGCGTTATTGCAGAAGGTAGATTTGCAAAGCTTCGTTCACTACACTTATAGCAATTGTTTTTGTCAAGCGAGTATTTGAGTTTTGTGGCATTAAACTACAATTCGACAGTGATTGTAAGTGTTTTTGTTTGCGTTCTGTTTCACTGTTTTGCGAATAAAAACGCAACATATCTCACTCTTCAGCACGCAATACAACACCACAAGCCGAACGTAATGTTTTCCTGGTAATATCAAACCTTATCTTCCACTTTGTCCTCACTCAGCTTACTGTCTTCATGTTCCCACGAGCCCCCAAACACATTCCTCATAGAATTCACCCCCTCCTCCATGCAATGTCCTGCACCCCTTGGTTCTTTCTCACCTTGATTGTTTGTGTTTTAGGAAAAGTTGGCTTGCCATCTCGTCGAAAAACGGTGGTGGAAAAATTCCCTGCCGTGTTGGATTGCTTGAGCGACACCAACCTTCCGAGTGAGAATGTCATTTACAGTTGGACTAAAGATGATAGCGATGCAACGTCCGATGCGCGGGCCACGATTATCGCATCAGGCGCTCTGTTCATCAAGTCAACTCGCAAGACTGATTCCGGTGTGTACCAGTGCACCGCCAAGACATTTGACTCAAATGGACTGGTAATCTACCCCGGAGCTAAAATCCTATTGGATGTTCAATGTAAGTTGTTAGAGACGTTGGATTAAAACAGCTGCGTACAAAAACTTTCCAACCATCATTCCTGAGGTTTTGACTGTTTAATCTATTTAGTGGGGCTGTCGAATATAACGCATCTCTAAACTGTTTATCTCTTCTCACCTCAGATCCCCCCACGATTGTGGATATGCCGGATACCGTATCAGTTCCGGAGGGATCGGACGCCCGGCTGCCGTGTGTTTCAGTTGGGAATCCGTCCACCCACTTCACAAACTGGACACGGCACGGCACAAGCCTTCGACCTGTTCCAAGATTCGAGGTGCTGGAGAAAGGATCATTGCTGATACAAGATGTACGTCGCACGGACGCTGGCGAATACGCTTGTACTCCCTACAACGAAGTTGGTGCGGGAAAGACAAAAGTAACAAAGCTTGTTTTGAAAGGTATTAAACATTTATAATGGATTGCGTAGCAACCCCACTGACCCAGAACTGCGGGCTTTGTAATTTTACTCATCTTCTGTATTTTTCTCAGTTGTTCCAAAGTTCACCGTTGCCCCACCAAGCATTATGACTCTAAGGGTGGGTGATGACGTCACACTGGTGTGTGAAGCAACCTCAGAGTCGCCTCCCAAGTTATCCTGGGAACGCGAAGGAGCGCCCTTCCCAGAGGGCCGAACGGTCATACACGATGGAAAGTTAATGATAACAGGCATACAGAAAGACGATTATGGAGTTTACACGTGTATTGCTTCTTCAGATGACGGACAAGCTAAACACTCCACGACCATAGCTGTTATATGTAAGTTGAGTTGTCTGATGGCTTGCGCGCAGGGAATCATGGTAGTCACGCATGTCTCTAAGACGACATGCGTGTGATGAACGCAACTACCGTGATCCCCTGCGCGCCAGTCTCATAGAGGGAGTCGTGGATTTACAATTCGGCCATTCTTCTCAATGGTCGACACTTTTATGGACCATCGAAATAATGCCACAATGTTCAAAACTCGTCCTGTATTTAGATTTTTTCTTATGTTCGTTTGTTAGGAAATATCGACGCTAGAAACATCTGAAACGGTGGTTAGATATTTAATTAACTTTACTCCTATTCTCTACTTGCACAATACCATAATACACCGCTTCTACCCCCCAAAAAATTTGCACAGGCATTGTTTTAGATTTCCCTTGGGACATCTTCATGTCCCAGGAGAAATTGCAAACAATGATTATGCAAAATTTTGGGGGGTAAAAGAGGTGTATTATGGGATTTGTGCAAGTAGAGAATTAAGAAGGCCAAACAGTATATAATACGCGACTTTAATTTATAATATTATCTTGCAGCTACTCCAAGCAAGCCTACAATTATTAACGTTTACTTTGATGGTGCAACGGCTTTGGTTAAATGGCGGCCTGGGTACGATGGAGGTTATCCCCAACAGCTGGAAATCTGGTACCGACTTGCTGCAGGTAACGACTATGAATGGCGCAAGTCGCCCCTTCTCCCAGCCAGTATGACGTCATATAACATCCCAGACCTCCAGCCGCAGCAAACCTATTACTTCAGCATCAGAGGCGTC
>OX393570.1:20127589-20180089 GCA_947652115.1 Blastomussa wellsi | reverse complement strand
TTTTCACACTCTGTCGCATTCGGGTAAAGTGTTGAAATTGAATCCTGTGAATACCGTTCTGCGTACCTATACAGGGGAGGTCATTCCTGTAGCGGGGGAATGTGAGTTAGAAGTAGAATACAACGGGTTTAAAGGCCATTTACCAGCAGTGGTAATCAGTGGAGAGGGTCCGTGTTTGTTGGGTCGAAACTGGCTTCAGCAAATTTCTTTAAATTGGAGTGAGGTCTTCAATTTAACCACCATGGATAAGGAGTTGAATGAGATTTTGGAAGCGCACTCAACTGTTTTCCAAGAGGGCCTGGGGAAAGTCGAAGGAGTGCAAGCAAAAATTTACATTGACCCTTCTGAGAAGCCACGATTTTTTAAGGCTAGGCCAGTACCTTACGCCCTGCGTGATAAAATTGAAACTGAGTTAGATCGACTTGTCAAAGAGGGAACTGTGGAACCAGTTGAATTCTCAGAATGGGCCACGCCCATCGTTCCCATCGTTAAGGAGGACGGCACTATTAGAATTTGTGGGGATTACAAGCAAACAATCAATCAGGCAGCAAAGTTAGACAATTACCCCATTCCCAAGATCGAAGATTTGTATGCCACCTTAGGGGGAGGTACTGAATTTACAAAGCTGGATTTAAGCCAAGCTTACCAACAGTTGGAGTTAGACAAAGAGTCCCAAGAATATACCACGATTAACACCCACAAGGGACTTTTCAAATACAAGCGGCTCCCTTATGGCATTTCGTCGGCCCCAGGCATTTTCCAGCGCACTATGGAAAGCCTCCTCCAAGGAATTCCGCAAGTCATCGTTCGGATTGATGACATCCTCGTGACTGGCAAGACAAGACACGACCACTTGAAGCATCTAGAAGAGGTATTGGCCCGATTAGAAAAGGCAGGCATTCATCTAAAGCTGAAAAAGTGTGTGTTCCTGCAAGGTGAGGTGATATATTTGGGACATCGCATAAACCGAAACGGAATCCAACCAGTAGAAAGTAAAGTGAGAGCCATCCACGAGGCCCCAGCACCCACAAATGTGAAGGAGCTCCAAGCGTTCCTGGGTATGTTGAATTATTATGCTTGTTACTTGCAAAACTTGTCCACTGTCTTGGCTCCTCTCTATGAACTTCTTGCTAAGGATTGCAAATGGACTTGGGGTCAAAGACAGGTGGATGCCTTTAACCAAGCAAAGAGTATGTTGAACTCTTCAGACCTCTTAGTCCATTATGACCCAAGTGAGGAACTTGTACTGTCTTGTGATGCCTCTCCTTATGGACTGGGAGCTGTGCTCTCCCACATCATCAATGGGAAAGAAAAACCAATCTCCTATGCCTCAAGGACACTATCGCCTGCCGAGCGCAATTATGCTCAAGTGGATAAGGAAGGAGCTGCAGTGATATTTGGAATTAAGAAATTTCACCAGTATCTGTACGGACAGAAATTCAAGATTTTTACAGACCACAAGCCACTTTTGGGTCTGTTTAAGGCAGACAAAGCTGTGCCCCCAATGGCATCACCGAGAATTCAAAGGTGGGCTTTACTTCTAGCAGCCTATGACTATGAACTGTTCTACCGTGAAGGACCTAAACATGGAAATGCTGATGGTCTTAGTCGTTTACCTCTGTCAGATACAGTAGTAGAGGTCCCCATACCTGGTGAAACCATTCTGTTGATGGAGCGGTTGGAGGCACTGCCCGTGTGTGCAGATGACATTGCAGATTGGACAGCCTCAGATCCAGTGCTACAGCAGGTCTTCAGAAGAGTTCAGCAAGGCTGGGGTGACAAATGTCCTGACTCAACACTGCAGCCTTTCTACACGAGAAGAGATGAACTAAGCACACACAATGGATGTATTCTGTGGGGGAATCGTGTGGTTGTACCAGCTCAGGGGCAGCAACAGCTTTTAGAAGATCTACACACGGCACATCCAGGGATCGTGAGAATGAAAAACCTGGCACGCAGCTACCTTTGGTGGCCTGGTCTTGATACAGACATTGAAAGCAAGGTTAAATCCTGTGAGGTCTGCCAGCTCCAAAGTGCAGCACCTGCAGCAGCCCCTCTTCATCCTTGGGAGTGGCCGGAAAAGCCCTGGTCTCGCATACATATCGACCATGCTGGACCATTTATGGGACAGTTATTTCTGATTGTAATCGATGCCTATAGCAAGTGGATTGAAGTTTATCCAACATCCAGTACCAGTGCAACAGCTACTATTGAGAAACTTCGTCAAGCTTTCGCTGCTCATGGGTTACCTGAAATGGTCGTCTCAGATAATGGATCAGGATTTGCTAGTGAAGAATTTGCTGATTTTATGGCCAGGAATGGAATTTTACATGTGAAAACCGCCCCTAGACACCCTTCGTCTAATGGTTTGGTGGAGAGGTCTGTTCGTATTTTTAAGGAAGGAATGAAGAAGTTGAAAGGATCAGAAGGAACAATGCAAACCCGACTTAGCAGATTCTTGTTGGCCTACCGGTCAACACCTCAAACAACAACAGGAGTTACACCGGCAGAGTTGCTGCTCAACCGCCGCCTACGTACACGATTGGATCTAATTCGGCCAGAGCTTAGGCCACGTGTGGAAACTAAGCAATTGGCACAGAAGGAACACCATGACAACACAAAAAGAGAGCGACAATTTGTAGAGGGAGATAGAGTTCTGGTGAAGAATTTTAGTCCAGGGCCTAAGTGGAAGAAGGCACAAATTGAAAGTAGAACTGGCCCACTGTCATATACAGTCAAGTGTGAAGATGGAGTGGTAGCTCGTAGGCATGTGGACCACCTCCTCAAAAGACATGGTGTACCCACAATAGTGATCGAGGATGACGACTTACTGGATGAACCATTGCAGGCTGAGCAAATCCAGGTACCACACGCAGTGGTGGAAGAACCAGGGAGACTTGCCGTGGAGGATGTAAAAGAGGAGTCAAACACAGGATTGCAGACTGAGCACCCGACACCTCCCCCATTGTTGCCAAGGCGATCTCAGCGCACAAGGAGAGCCCCAGAACATTTAAAGGACTTTGTGACTGAACATTGATTTCATTTCATTTTATAGAATATTCTCAGAGTGTTTTAAGTACAGATGTTTCAGTTGATTTCCGGAGAACGGTGTTTGTTACTAGGGGGGAAAAGATGTAATGTATTGCGTGACATCACGTGACTTGTGTAAGTTGAGTTGCGCATTATGGACTGATTAAAAGTTGAGTTGAGCACATGGCCGCCTTCGCAGTGCTGTTGGTCTGCGCGCTCCTTCTGTGTGGGTCCTCAATAACTTCACTCGTTAACGATTTCTTCAAATTTTACATTATTTATATCAGTGTTTGTGTTCCAACTAGAATCTGTAAGGATGCTTCTTAATTATTTTCGCCTCGTTTTCTAGTCTTTTATCTATGCCCGTTTTAAAATTAATGCTGATGACAAAGCCATTTGAGTTCCTTGGCTTGTCATCAAATTGTTGACAGGTGCCTTTCAGGTGATATATAGCTTGGTTGGTTTCCAAGAGCAGAATTTTGAAATTATGTAGCTGCCGCAACATGAGGCTCTGCAGAACAAATATCAGAATTATTTAGAGTCAACGGATAATTATAGTGTCGAAAGTGGAGAACTTTTTGGAAAGATGGATACCATCTTGGATTACCCACATAATTTCTAACATTGTTGAACAAATTTCTGACGCGTCCTCAAAGTCGTTATGGGAATTTCATGGAGGTAACTCGCCAATATTTGTGACTCACTTTTTT
The DNA here is from genome assembly GCA_947652115.1 of Blastomussa wellsi. Lineage (NCBI taxonomy): Eukaryota > Metazoa > Cnidaria > Anthozoa > Scleractinia > Plerogyridae > Blastomussa > Blastomussa wellsi. The sequence continues at coordinate 20,176,349 of OX393570.1, read as the reverse complement.
CTCATTTTCAGCTTGCAAATCTTCTTGTTTTAATTAATGATTTATGCCCTTTAATAATTGTTTGTTTCTGGGCATAAATGTTTGGTCTTTTAAATTTAGAGACTATTCAGAATTTTTAAGTTAAAATTATGATAGTTTCCGTATTTATAACCTTAATGTCCGAGACGGTTTAGTCGGTAACAGCCCTAATCAGTTTCAAGTTCATTCAACTGATAGCAGGGGCCGTGTTTACAGGCAATTCAAAAATTAGTTCCCGAGCCAGGGATTTCTTCTTTGATAATCCACCACAGCAGAAAATCGACTTTTTATATTTGTCAGTGAAATTTCTGTGTTTAAATAAATTCTAGCAACTGCTTATAATTACGTCACTCATCGCTACAGTCATGTATTTAGCGACAACTACAAGGTTATTCGAACTTGCATAAGAAACTTTGACAGTTTTTTTTAGTTAATCGCACTTCCTGTAGATTTATTGTAATTTATTCATGGTTGAATGTGAATTAAATTTCCCCAAAATCATACCAATCACGATATACGTGCTTCCTTTGAACGCAAACTTGAAGCAGTCTATCTTGTAGCTTGGTTTTTATCTATATTTGTTTAGGTTTTCGCTCTTTCGCAGCACAAATGCTAAATGATTAATGTCTTGTTTTATATTTTGAGTCGTGACAGGCGAAATGAATGCAGCGATATCAACGTGTGTACCATGAGAAACCATCTAACATATTAAATATAACGTGATTAGGGAACTTTTGAACGAATTTCCGTGCTAGATACGAAACAGCCAAAGTTCTGGCGGTTCTTTACTAATCGTTGTATAATCGGGTTCAATTTACTAACTATGGATTAATTCTTATAATTTTTTAATTTTTATGCGTGTTTGCCTAAGAAAGATAATTTCATGTTCGACGGATGTAATGGATATTTTAAAAGCTGGTTTGCCTTTAATTAGTTTATAATTTTAAGTGTCAATCGTAGCATCAAAAGCTGTGAAAAAACCTTATCTTTTTTGCCCTTGCCACAGTTTTGAAAGCCACTTCAGAAAATATTGTACCATCTTATGGAGTCGAACAAACTCTGCAGAATTTTTTGTCGAGTTACTTTTTAAGTTTTGGTTCAGTATAAACACTGGTCCCTGAAATGAAATCGGTTGTTAGGAAACTGTATTTTGGTAAATAAAGCTTGTCATTAGATACCCTTGAATAAATGTCAGTTAACTTGTTTTCCGCAACCGGAAAAAAAGACTTTCAAAAATGTGTCAAGGTCTTCCAACAAATTTTGCTGATTATCACTCCTTTTGAAAGAAATAACTCTTAATACTCGTTTTTCCATAGCGCAACGGAAGAGGCATATGAGCCAGAAGAATTGGACGAAGATTTCCTTGACGCTGAAATCAAGCTGCGCCCTGAAGCTGTCCGATTCATTCCCGATGACAGTGAGGGTAGCGAAGACGAGAAATTCGCGAAAATAAAACGAGAAGAAGACCTGATCTTAACGGGCCACGACGGGCGATACAGTGGCGATATGCTGCGTTATGCTAGATTGTTGACGAACGTATCACCTCCACGATCACCGGATAATTCATCCGGAGACGACGAAAAAGTTCACTTCTTTGGTGATATGGAGTCTCGGGACGGCCAGTCCGCTTGGTACGACTGTACCTTATCCAAACCCGCATCCCGCGAGGTACGGGATTCGTACGATCAATTCTGCAAGGGAGCCAGCGATGTCGGGTCGCGGGATTCTATGTCCAATTCTCCACCCGGACGCAAGGTTCCTAATGAACACTTAGGATCTAAGGCTTACGTGGTGCAGAAATTTGGCTCCAACAACAGTCTTCCAGACAGACGAGATGTTAGCCTGCTCCGTAACCCGCGATTTCAGCCAATACAAGAGGAAATCCTACGAGATCGGGATGACCCTCGAGGTGGCGCGATGCTTGGGCGAAAACAACCCCATCATTGGTCGACGCCGGCGGTTTTCACAAGACGCCAGGATTCAAACAATAACAGTGATCAGAAAGGTTCGGATTCTGATTCGGGGAGATCGTCGAGACGAGCACGAAGAGCCAGACGCCACCGACCTCATTCGTTGTACGAAGGCAAACTTCGGCCCATCTCGGAGCAGGATTCCGACCCGAAGCTCCGCTGTACATGCGACGAAGAGGATGAGTCAGACGAGGGGTTGAAATATCTGGCACATAGCGGACGAAAGGGCGGTGATACGTCATCACTCGGAAGGAAAGTTCCCGAAGCAGAATCGTCTTACCTTCATCTAGATAGAGCTGATTCTCAAAGACTTTCTTTTACTGAACAGTTAAAAGGTTGGAGCGAGACGTCATTGGAGAATAAACCTTATAATAAGCATTTGAAGAAGGAAAACGGTTGGAGCGAGGTGACATTCCAGGGTGAGCCGTACGATAAACACTCGAAGAAAGATAAAGATTCAGTTCCAATCGATACAGACTCGGAGAAGAGCATTTCACCGGCAATTTCAATGGTGTCACTTTCGGAAACGGAAAGTGATAGGGAGATTGCCCGAAAACTTTACGACAGCCAGCCGAGTCATACGACAAGTGGCAGCCTTACTCGTCAATCGGACGCAGCAGTTACGAAATTAAAATCAGTCGATTCCGAATCGTCTTCTGATGATCAAGGAAGATCAGGGATTCGTGACAGATCAAGGAAACCTTCGCCGCCTGTTTATAAGGAGAAAAAGCCTCACTCCGTCACGGACTTGAAATTAAACCCAGTGGAACGGGCAGACTCGATGGATCAGCTTAAAGTATGCGATCCTTTCTTTCAAGAGAGGCATCGTGTCTCAAGATCTTCGTCCAACGCGTCAAGTGGGATCTGTTCAGTGCTTGTCTCCTCAAGCGAGACAAACAGCATCGAATCACCTCGGGAATACTCGTCCAAACGATCATCGCGCTCGAGTGACCGAACATCCACCGACCGCGCGTCGAGTGGTTACGCTTCCTCCCGAGACAGCTACGACAACCCCGATCGTATAAGACGAGAGGATTTCTCGAAAGCTCATGCCCAGATGCGCTTGAGAGGTACAAGACCTTTACCTTCGGACGATCCTTACGAGTTAGATCCGTCGTCAAGTGAAATGGACGACTTAGAGACAGAAGGAACTTCATACAACCCTCAGGTTTACGAAGATCTTATGACTCTACAACAGGAGATGGGTGTGAACTTAGAAGGGAGCGACTCCAGCAGAGAAAGCTTGAAAGAAATGGAGAAACTCTCAAATTCTGAGTTACTGGCATATTCTCCTAACGTATCACCTACAAAATACAAAGTTGATCGGTTGAGTGACGCAGAAAAAGATCAGCGGTGTTCAAAATTGATGGCGGAATTCAAGACGAATAAGAAGATACATGACGTCAAGACCAGTGGAAGTCAGGTGTACCGATCGTGGGATCTTTAACTCCGCTTTCTTAAGGAAAGTTTTGTTTCAAGATGAGAAGGCAGCCGCATGAAATGACCACTGCGCTTTTGTGACGCCATGCAGACCTTGGGTAGATCGCGATTAATTATGCATACATCTCGATACATCTTCTGTTTGGCAAAACGAAGAATAATTGAGTTCATGGTCCGCGAACTAAGCTTGGCGAAACCAAGTGCACTGATTTTTAGCTGCTGTTGTTAAGATAGAACGCACTAATTTACTTGTAATGGAAAGTATTTCGGTGCATTTGAACCCCAACCTGTTTAAAAAATTGTTTCAGAGAAACGTGTCTTCCTCTTCACGGTCAATCAATACTAAAATCAACGCAACCTCTTGCCTCGAGTCTTCTCTCCTTTCTTGACGAAAGAGCGCCTCTCACTCGCAGGTTCGATCTGATTACTGTTTAAAACAGTAAAATAGCGAAACTAAAGCATGCAAGAGGCCATGACGGACCATTTTTTTGTTAAATTAGACGTGCGCAATTAAACCGAAAGTCCTGTCATTTCTTTGGTCGCTGTTTCACGACCGCTGGTGAAGGGGAATGAAGACTCCTGATTAGAGCTTGAAATTAATGTACGGGAAGTTGGCCGATAGCGTTTACGAGTTGGGTAGGTATGATGCAATACACAGGGTGAAAGAGTTCATGTTTTCAGTTATAGTTCACGTTACAAACTGGTTCTGTTTAATTCTCGCTAATTTTGCCAATATGATTCTTTTGGATTCTAGCTTTGTCCATTTTCTATTGTGCACGTTAAAAAATACCTTGGTTGTTTCGTTAGAGTTTGTAGTCGTATATACTTGCTGGTATCTGACTTGATTATTTAAACGTATTTGTTTTAATATTTATGGTAGTTTCAATTTAAGTTCTATTTATAGGCTAAATCTCTGCCTAGTATATTCCGAATATTATTTGACGAATTTTTCGCGAAAACTCCAAGTGGTATTCACGTCAGCTTGCCGGGATTAGTGTACCGGCATAGAAAATTCGGAGATGACATTCTATTTCATAGTTTCAGTGAACGTCAAACTTGAGTAGTTTTATTCTCGTCCCCAGAGCTGCTTGTCCGTCTTAGCCGAGTGGGCCTGTGCACTAGGAACAAGTGGGCCTGGGGACATGTGATTTGATTGAATAGAATCTAACAAAGGGAGTTAAATCACATTACTCATTTTGAACGAACTGAACAGCTGATGTGATTGGTCAACCTTTGTAAGATTATAGCTAATAAAATCACGTGTCCCCAGAGCCACTTGTTCCTCGTGCACAGGCCCAGCCGGCTAAGACGGACAAGCGGCTTTGAATTTAGTTCATATCGAAGCGTCGATTTTTAACACGACGTGTGATGTTTTGTTGACTAGTGCTTGGTTTATATTTGTTAAGTATCAAAAGTACAACGCATACTTCTGTTTTGAATTGTGGTTTATGGGATTTAACAGCGTCGTTTAAATTCCCGTGTATAATTTTTATAAAACATCTGTTATAAGCTAAACTTGCCGATTTTAACATAATTTGTTAGGTTTAGCCAGTAAGTACTGATTAATAAATAATCGTTATTGATTATCAAAATATAACAAATACCATTTATTTGATGTGTAAAGAAAAAACCGGCAACAAAATTATTATCGCTTTAATATTTGTAACTTGATATGTAAATAAGAAGTAAAACATATTTGCTAGTTTTATATTCGCAGAGATTTTAATATGTATATTTGCCCTAATTTTTAAGGGAAGCGTTTTTCGTAGATTCGTGTGATTTGTTGAGCTAAACCTGTGCGATTAACTAAGCGAAGTGCTGGGGTGAATTTGGCTGGCATACGAAATGGTTCATGGTATAAAGTTCATTCTCGTCCGCAGAGGCCACGAGTCGTTTGGGTCAGCACCAAGGAATCGAGACCTCTGTCTGCAACCAAATTGTGACCATGCGTAGAGAACTCGTTTTGTAGCTTTCAGCCAATCAGATTTGTCAGATTTGGCTTAGTGCATGCGCAGAGTGACGGGAAGTCTGTGAATCGCGGACTTCCGGCGTTGGATCTTCCCAGATCGAGATTCTTGGTGCTGACCAAAAGGTTCGTGGCCTCTGGGGACGAGAATGGGTATAAAGTTGTAAAGGAAACAGAGCTATGTAATAATTACCTAAGATAGAGACATTGGAGTAATAAGAACACTTTCCATAAATAAGCACCAAGTCAGCTCGATATAAATATAATAAAATTATTTTAAATTTATTTTTGTTTGCATCATTTTCGGGTCCGATCTGTAATTCTCTGTTTATCAATTTTGAGCCGGTTTATTTTATTTCTTAGCGACGACAGGCTACATTCGGCATTTTAACCCGTGATCATTTTTTCCTATTCTTCACGGCGGGAAACAAGGACGGCTTGATCGCAGATTATTGCAGCGTCAGCAATTCCCCTCACGTGACAAGCGGCCAATACGGCTGCCGTGAAGTGATATGAAAACGCTTGCGGGAATCATGTTTCAATTCAATTCAATGTGTGATGTCGGCTGTCTTAGCCTTCTAACCAAACGGCAAGAAGCCTCAAAATAATAGTTTGCTAAGGGAGAAAAACCCCAGAGAGGCGATACTGAACCAAAAAGGAACAAGGATGGGGAAGATTGGGGCAGATTACAAATGATGAATTTGAAAAATCTATTTCCCCTATTTTGTCGACCCAGTGCACGTGAAAATTCAACATACAATGCACCATAATCCGCTGACTCGATCCAGAAGCCATCCTTAACCCTCGCAAGCTTGTTCTACACAACCTCCCCAGTTAGACCACCCTACAAGCTGGACGGCGCTCACCCATCCCCGTAACAGTCTTGAAAAGGCCGACTTGAGTCTACACGATATATCTCTGATGAGTTTTGCTCCATCCTTTGTCGTATGTCCTTGCTCAGAAGTTGTTGCGGAATATTCTACTGCGTTTGGAGTATCTCCGCGCTCGCTGGTTCAGCAACCACTCAGGACTGTACCTTTCACCCATCTTTTTCCTGCGTTCTCTTGTTCATCCACTACAATCGATCATCCAACTCATTCTACCGTTCTGGCTTAAAGTTTTATCATTACCATGCGTAAACGCCTAAGCTACGTATGTCCGGCCGCAATTTAAACTGGCGAAAAAAACATTGTTTCTTTACGATCTAGCGCCTATGTAAGCCGCTCATTTCCTACTGCAATCATCTAATTTTATCGTTAATTACCGCGACTAATATGATTACATTCCTTCATTACCGCTGGGGATTGATAACCAGACTACTAAATTCATCATTCGCTGAGAGTATCTCTGCCCAAAACGGGAGAAATTACAAGAAACGTTAAAAAAACTTGTTGAGACAGAAGTAAAATGACGTGAAATAAAAAAGTAACTTTCTTTCTCTGGCTAAAAGCTCTTCAAGCTCCTTGTTCTATTAGACTTACATTGAAACATTATACACCAGTCATGTGAAACCCCCACCAACCCCCATTGGGGGATACCCGGGGCATTCACTTTTACTGTCAGTGAAATGCAGTGAAAGCCCCGCCTTGCAGGGGAAAAAATTCAGAGTGAACTCCCCCACCCTCTAAACATCAAGCACAATTCATTTAATAGATTATAATTTTTTAACAAGTAGAGCTTTCACAGGATTTGACTGAAGTCAAGGTTACTTATTTTTCCCCTTCCTCTTCATTCTCACTGTTTAGGCAAACATACCTTCTTCATCAATTGTTCAGCCTCCATGTTTTGAACCCAGTCTTCTAAAAGAGTTCGCGAACCACAAGTGAACTCCCCGCTCAGCCCCCACATTGTATAGCAAAGCCGTGAAAAAAGGTGCATTCCCCTACTACCAGGGAACATAAATCAAGCGCAAACGAAATGAAAACCCCTGCTTTGCCCTGGGTATCCCCCAATGGGAGGGGGGATGTGGGGGTTTCAAATGACTGGTGCATTACTCAACAAAATCCTAAAAGCTTTTAAGAGGTCAGTGATAATCTTCAATGACACAATCCTCTGAGGTCTAGCGTCAGTCAGAAGTGTAGGAGAGCGAAAATCGCAAGGTTGAGGAAAATCTTCCCTTACCAAAAACAACAACACACATGCAACTTTTTAAGTAAATTTTATTGGGCAACTGAGAGATGTACAATTTATTCTGTTTCTTTGTCTCCCTTGATGTTTTTCTTTCCTCCTCTGATTCGGCCGGTACGACGGGCAGCAATCAAACCAACCTTTCGTCCAGCTGAAGTGTCCCGGCGGACGGTTGAAGGAGTACCGATATGTTGATGGTTACCACCACCGTGGGGATGTTCAACAGGCTGTGGGGAAAAAACATAGGTGGTTAACAATAACACGATGCTACGCAACCACATGCTTCACTTCTGCTCAACAGAAAAAAACTGTTCTAAAGAAAGCTATTTACAGTGCACACACCTAACCGCATGTCTATAAACTTCTATTGTCAAGTGGAAAATCATTCAAAATGCAACAACTTGCGGTTCATTTGCAGATTGAGAATTTAAATTCTCCTGCACTGGGACAGCCAAACAAAGCGACCTCAACCAGTCAAGCTTGACTTTTCTTTGTTTTGGATGTCCCAGTGCAGGAATAATAACAAGCTTGCCCTCCAGCATGGCAGATTTTGTACCATGAGACCATTTGTTGCAAAAGGCTTATTTAACATAGCCTGCGTGGCCGATAAAATAAGCAACTGTATGGCGTAAAGTATATAAAATAATTCATCAACTGCTGATGTACATGTAGATGAATGTTAGAAACGATCATCGCAGTGAATTTCCAATTGAAGCGCAGTTGGAATAGAGAGGCCTGAAAAAAGTCAGGGCTTCAACGGGATTCACACCCATGACCTCTGTGAATGACGGTGCGATGCTCTACCAACTAAGCTTGAGGTCACACATTGTTTTTTCAACACAGCTGTACGTACATTGTAACCAACATGTTTCTGTTGGTTAGTTGTTCAGACAGAAGTAAAAACCTACTGCATTACATACACAATTGAAGCCAAAAAAAGGAAACAAAAACATAAAACAGAACTCTGCCAAGCTTCAGAACCGTTTACCTAACCATAACTATGATTTGTGCAAGTCAAGGAAAACAAATGGCCATATGATAAAAGTTGATCTACGTTTTGTAAAGTATTTGGCTCACCTGAGTTGAGTGACCTGGTGTAACAAAATAGGAACAGAACACAGATATGCAAAAGAAGTACACACAGGCGTATGGGCAATTTTTTCCAGGGGGGGTGAACCATTTGCCCCAAAAAAATGTCCCAAGTTGCCTTGCCCAATTTTTCTCATGCTGCCCAAAAAATCTGATTTGTCCAAAATTTGGGGGCTGCAGCCCCCCTCCCTGCCCCCCACCCCGGTCCGTACACCTATGGAAGTGCATGAACTTACATTCATAGCCACACCACGGACACGTGGCCAGCAGTTCCTCTTAGCCTTGTATTTGTGGTAGGCGCGTCCTGCCTTGAGCATTGGCTTGTCGATACGACCGCCACCGGCGACAATACCCACCATGGCACGGTTGGTAGAGGGATAGACTTTCTTTATCCCAGAGGGAAGCTTCACTCTGGTTCTCTTTGTTTCTTGGTTGTGCGACACAACTGTAGCATAGTTGCCCGATGTACGAGCCAGCTTACCACGATCTCCTGCTTTCTCTTCAACATTGCAAACAATGGTACCTTCAGGCATGGCACCAATAGGTAAACAGTTGCCAATCTGAAGAGTGGCTGTAAGGAACAAAGTCATGTCAAAGGGGCCTTGTCACACTATTGTCGCATCACTTTAAAAAGCTAAAATCTGTTTTGCATCAATGGAAACCCAACAACAGTGGTCTGGTTTTGTTGCCTAACACTATAGTACTACACTGGAAGTGGATTGATTTTTTCCAAAAAATATTATGGTTCGCTCTTCCAGCTAAAATTTCATTAAATTTCTTCTTGACAATTCTGCATTTTGTGCAAGATAACAGGCACAAGAAAATGAGTTTGGCAGAATTGGCCCAAAAACAGCAAAATCTGCATGACAGTGCCCCTTTAACAAGAGTAAATTGGGTCCATCGAGCTAATGAGAATCAGTCAATAAAATTAATAGTAAGAGCATTTTCACATGACCCACAGCAGCCATGTTGGTGTTCCAAAACAAAGAACTGTAACCATAATGGTGTACCTATTGAATTTTCCAATTGAATGTCATCATCTTTGGTTTCAGTAATCCAATATGGCCACTGCATGTGTCAAAATGCTCTAGAGCCTTTCTTTAGTAGCTACTAACGGCTTTTCTGACCATCTGCATCAACTGCAGTGAAGCTGACAAGGATTTACAGGGTTGTCAATAAGTGCCAGCAACCGGCAATATCGCCGGCTACTTAAACATTTTCGCCAACTACAATTTGGCAGAGATAAGCGGGAAAAAAACGTTCATTACAAAAACGCTCAATAAAGGGCCTCCAGTGCCGTCTACTTTCCAAATATCTCCGCATACTTCAAATCTTATTGACAACCCTGAAGTTTGTACAAAAAACAATACCCTGTTTCACCCATAACCCACTGATTAATGCCCATGCACTCTCACCAGACAGAACATACCACCACGTGATACAAAATGCCCAGTTTTTTCGGACTGCAAACAAATGAACCAACATCCCTTTTCAGGCCCAACATTTTGCTGTCAAACTAAGACAACCGTCAACACCTGAAATAAATCAGGAATGTTGATTGTGTAGCTACCAATCACAGAAAAGTTCAGGACATGCAAACAAACCTCAAAACTGCAATTTAATCATTGTTGCTGTTTGCGGTTTAGTTTTCTCGTACCTGGTTGTCGTTTTCCTTGTAACATAATAACATTCAATAAATACATGCATTTCTGGTGTTCATGGGTTTTCTTAGTTTCACAGTAATCACATCCCAGTACTGTTAAAACAATTACTGCAATTATGATATGAACATCACTGTAGGGTTGAAAAAAAAAAAACAACTAAAACCCTGTTTTGGCCTACTGGTATATTGGAGGATGATTCCCTTGCCTGAAAAATTGCCCTCAAAATTTCTAACTTCATGACCAACCATTAATTTCTTGCCAAATACTTCGGGTTAAGCATCATGCTCCAATATTTCAACTGCCAAAACCGGCTAAATTACTCAAGACGTCATGAAACACTCACCTTTCTTTCCACAATAAACAAACTGTCCCGTGTACATGCCTTCCGTGGCGATAAAAATTTCTTTCCTGAGTTTGTACCGGTATGGATCCCTGAAACTGACAATAGCCAAAGGTGCACCACGTCCTGGGTCATGGATGATCTCCTTGACAACCCCCTTTAAATAACCATTGCGCTCAGAGTAGTCCAGAGGTCGGAGTTTTGCCGCCCCTTTTCTGTGTTTAGTGTGAGACTTGAAAATACTCCCGGCACCCTTACGTTGGCCTCTTATAACTCGACCCATATTTACTGTAATAAATTAAAATACTCATTACAGATTGCACAGCCAAAGCCAGGCATTATATATCATGTTGACAGATCAGAGTTATTTAATAATACCACAATATGGTCAACACATCTATGTTAAAATTAAAATTGACAGGCAGACTACAAATGGAACTTATGTTACTACATGTATCAAACACGTACAGTCAAACAGCAATCAAATTTTGCGTTGTTGCTGCCAAAAATGGAGGAAGAAACTACTACAACACGACTTTTTACTACAGCAGTGCAAATATATGTATGACTTGAGTTTTGAACATGTGCAAAAATTAATGTAAAAGCTAAGTTTATAAGCTTATTTCTATAAATTTGTTCAATACACTGTTAAACTTGTTCAGAATTTAACTCAACGCATATGAAAAAAAAGAAAAATAAATTTGTGCTTAAATTTTGGGGTTTATGTCTGAAAACATACCATCATGCAAAGTCAAACCGTATACCAAGTCATCGTAACGCCCGTTTGACCTCCGAAAAATAACAAATCTCAACAAAATAATCACAGGAATGGATAGGCATAGTATTACATTTTTTATTCCTAGTAAAATAAAGGGTCGATGGCACTTTTCAAGGCTCCTATAAAACCGATTTCTTCATCTATAACAAATCTTTCTTACCAATATGGCCACGGATGGCAAAGAGAACGAAAATGTACATCGAAGCGAGGCTGTAGGCCAAAATTTGTACCCATACCTCTCTCGAAGTTAGACCAGCTAAGTTTTGGATGCGGAAATTATCTATTCGCAAAAAATAGGTTTGGCAGGTGTTTTCATACCATTTAAATATCAAAATACACAAAAATTCACCATAAAATGTTTCTCTTTGAGAATAAGAACACTCTTTTTTCACCCCGTGACGTCACGCCAGTTCAAATAATGGCTGCCACTTGATCACGTGACATTTCGCGCTCTTCAAACATGGCGGATTCGTAGCAGTGAAGGGAGCTAGTGACTTGCAATTTTCCACAATTTTTTTAGCGTAGGACACTTGCAAAGACTTAAATGTAAATCTTGGTCATCAAATTTTAACTGTGCAGTGTTCAGAAACTCGTCGATTATTCAATTTCTGCATTAGTAGACAGTCTGACCGCAATATTTTATTGAATGTCCCGCGTGCCAGTGGATCAATGTCTGCACTCAGTGAAACATAAGCTTTTCAAATTACCGTTTGGATTATGTGTTTTTTATCATGTCTATGAGCAGCGATGAGGTCAACTTTCTAGTTTACAGATACCTTCAGGAATCAGGTGAGTTTACAGATTGTGATCTAAATCAATCAATCACCTAAATCATAACATTAATTTTAGTCAAATTTAGAAACTGTCGTTTGTCGTTTGCAGTGTTTTGGTCGAAATCCATAAATCGACCACCCAAGCCAAATTGAAAAGAAACTTTGACTGATTGCTGTTTACGCCAAAAATAACGAGAATGCTTTTGAAAATTATTCCGACTCGAGGTGTTTAGACAGCTCGAGCTACTCTCTTTGCTAAATCTACACAATGTTTTCTTTGTTGAAAACCAGGTGCATTTATTCAAACAATAGCATAAAAATTGAAAAAAAGGAACGTGGTTTTATTGGCCGTTTACTTGGTTGCCTGAATACTTTGAACCTAAATTGTAGCCTTTAATATGGATTTTAATTAATTTATGAAACTTCAAGTATTTTATATATCCTCAATAAATTTTAATTAAACATAAATAACCTCAGGGAGAACAGGTAAGGTTATTTACATGTATGCCCCAAGTAGGAAAAATATGCATCTTAGATCTTATTAACCAAGCGCAAGGGTAATTACAGGGAGAATATCAGGCATACATCTTATGAAATCTTGGGTTCAGCAGGCTTGTTGAAGCGACAATACCACTGGGCGTGGAAAGAAGAGATAACAATCCTAAACAAAGCCTCTAGCCCTTATAACAATGAAGTGTATTGTCGAAGAGAACGAATGAAAAAATATGTTTTTATGAGGTGCTGGACTACCGGAAATCTTGACTGGGATTCTGAATTAGGATCCACCTGGTGATTCCATTGGAAAAGAATTCCCTATCAATGCTTCAGGATGAAAATAGCTGATACTATTATCTGCTAAACCAGAATAGTATCTTGAAAAAAATGGCAAAAGTCGAACTAAGAAGAACTGTGTTGTTGGCAAAATGGACAACATTTGTTATTGTTAACTTTTCTACTTTATTACAGTGATGACACTCAAACTGTGAACACTTGTCATTTCTTTTTAATTTTTTTTTACCATTATCCAATGTTAGCCATTCATATAAACAGAAGAATTAGCTTTCGTAGGTGCTGAAAACACTAATCCAAGAGCTCCCATTGAATAATCATAACAAAACATGTAAAAAGAAATGTCAAGTGTTCACAGTTTGAGAGTCTGCACTGTAAATCACAGATAATTTTCAGATATTGGCGATGAATTTTAATGATTACGCTCTTTGTTTTACCATTAGGATTTCAACATTCTGCATTTACTTTTGGAGTAGAAAGTCACGTAGATCAATCGAACATCAATGGATCTATTGTGCCGCCAGGTGCTTTAGTGTCAATCATTCAAAAAGGTGTTCAGTATGTTGAGGCTGAGGTAACGTTGAATGAGGTAAGCTTGGTAGTTTAAACACTGACTCAAAGTTAAAGGGAACCTCCACTCTTTTGACAAGTTGACATTGACTTGTTTGAAATAGTACATGAATTTCAAATTTTGCCGGATAAGCGAGAAATATCATTTAATAGCGACAAAAAATGGACAATGTTATTGCTTTTAAATATTCCCCTGCACCACCATTTTGGATTTGATGACGTGTTGCGGTTGCCCTATTGTTTCACAAAAAGATGCTGTGCTTCTGTGTTTACTGAGTTGTGCTGTACTTGTTTTTAAGTTTGACTACCCGAACAGTAGCACAATTGGCAGTTAGAATGACATTTTGGAATATTGGATATGTAAAAAACAGGAGAGTGACCTCAGACAAGAATAGATTCAGTAAAAGTACAAAGTATTGTGAGATCTGATTCAAACTCAATGAAATATAAAAATCAAACTTCTAATTTTTTTAAGGTTGAATCAGAACTCATTGAAACTTATGGCGATTGTATCAGTGAACTTTGTTTTTCGATGTGTAATGTCTAAAAATATGATTCTAACCATGAATTGTGCTATTCAGTCTGATGATGCACCACACTATTGTGAATGTGTGTGGCTTTTATTTGAGGGTATTACTCTTGTACGTGAAGAAAAATGCAGATTCCAATAATCCAGATTTAACTGTAATCCTTTGGAATATTTTGTCCCCTGCAGGATGGAACAATACTTGATGAAAACAGCGAACTAAATCATGTGTCTCTCATTGATGCTGTCCTCCCAGACATTGTTGCCACAAGACACACTCTGTTACATAACCGTTCACTCAAGCCAGATATCGGTATTAAACTCGAAGATGGCCATTACACGCATGTTAATTCCATGGGGCACGGTGAAATCATGGATGTCGATGGCACAGTAAATGATGTTGGAAACAACAAAGTCTTGATCTTAAAGGGCCACGAATCTGAGGTATACACCTGTACTGTGCATTGTTATTTGGCAAAGTAGTTTTGAGGTAAAACAGAACTTTCTGATTGGTTCTTTCTTGGTCTGGATTTGTCATGCGGTCTGTTTCCATGGAAATGGTCACGAGCCGTTCTCGTCCCCAGAAGCCGCGATCCAAGAATCGAGACCTGACCGTCTCCAACACCAGAAGCCTGCAATTCATGGACTCATTGTCAAATCTGACAAATCTGATTGGCTGAAAATTACAGAACAAATACTCTGTGCATGCTCAAAAATTGGGGCTGGCCAGAGGTCTCTATCCCTGGTGCTGACCAGAAGGATGGTGGGCTCTAGAGACAAGAATGGTCATAAGTTTTCAAAAGCTGGCAAATTCAAAATTTTCAACAAAACTGGGCAAAGAAAACTTGTAACACTTTGCATTCTGTATAAAGAAACAACCTAAAAGATCAATCTTTTACAGATTCTGAACTTTCAACATGGATGAAAAAGACAATACATGTATTTGCCCTTTGAATTAAGTTGCCAGAAGTGTATTTACAGTTCTGTAACAGAAAAATAAACAAGCATGGCCTGAGTGCCTGAAATAAACTAGCTTGCTTTTACTGAAGAATATTGGCCCTCAGTCATTTTTGCGCACCCTTGTGGTCAGTAAGAGGTTAACATTTTTCTAGTTTGTTAATTTGTAAATTACTATTTCGTTTTGTCAGGTGTTTGTTTGTTCATGGAATCCCTCTCAAGACATGTTAGCGTCTGGGTAGGTTGATTACCGTATTTATTTATTTGATTAAGCACTCGACCTCGAATAAGCGCCCACCCTGAAGGTAGAAAAAGTTAATAAGCGCCCATCCCCATCGGCTCCGGAAATTGAACCAAGGCCACATTGGTGGGAGGCATGTGCTCTCACCACTACACCATCTCCACTTACCCCAACCCACTGACAGTTTGATAATTTGATAAAGTTAACTAACAGAGTGTTTGTATTTTTAAGATCTGGAGATGGGACAGCAAGATTGTGGCCAATAAGTGAAACAGGAGTGGGAACACCCCTTATTTTACGCCATCAATTCAAAGATTTAGAAAATCATAAAAATGCAACCAAGGATGTGACATCACTAGAATGGAATGTAAGTCCATGGATCTTCTTTGTCTTATAACTTGAGTGCTAAAAGTACAGTAATTTGCATTTGCTTCAAGATGTTGTGATTAAAACCTTGTGTCATTTTCTCTGCCAATCAGAGGTAAAACAAGAATCAATCCTGACTCCTTCACACACATTTTCCCATACTTAGCACTGGCTAGCCTGCAGTGCAGGTGGATTTTGGCGGTTTGAGTGGATATTCCCATCGGTTGTTCAGGTGGAGAGTTGGGGCTAGGGAAAAAGTTTTCCAAGCCAGTGGTAGGGAGAAAGAAAAATTGGGGAGGAAGGGAAAGGAAAATCTGATTTATTTGTCCTTCCCTGCTCCCCGCCCCCTCCTGCGTTCTCACCCCAATTTTCCCCTTTTCCTTTGTCTGTGTAGCCAACGGGATTTGAGGATGCAAGCTACTCACTCATCTGTGACTGCCGGCGTTGGAAAGATGAAGTACAAATTAACATTTGATTTGCATTTCACCACTATCAGCCAATTCGAAATTCGCATTCACTGGGTGAATGCATAATTCCAAAAAACCCATCCATTAGAGCAGGCGGGATTTTAACCCGACTCCTCACCAATCTATCCACGGCTTTGCCGCTCCAACGACGGCCTCCCAAAAACAAAAGCACTTCGCTGCGAATCCCGCCAACTACGCAGGCTACCTTTTCCGTGAATTCAAAATGGCGGCTAAACACTCAAATGATGAAAACCACAAAACTACCTGCACTACAGGCTAAGCAGCAGCTACATGTTCCGGTTTAGATTGGTTCACTCGATTGCCTGTGCCCTTTTCAGTGATTACTTCACTTTTGGTTTTATGACACTTGATCAGACATCAGTTTATTGCATGTTGTATGTCCTTGACATGTTTTCTGTCACTGTATCGCTTTTCTGTATTTCCTTCTGATCTTACAGAATGATGGAACACTTTTAGCCACTGGTTCATATGATGGACAAGCCAGGATCTGGAGTCCAGAAGGTTAGGTTATCTAACTATTTAATAATATTAGACTATGAGCCCTTGTTTTCTATTTGTGAGCAAATGGTTAAAAAGGTACTGCTGGGTTGACCTAGTGTCTGTAAGAGGACGTACTGTAGTTATTGGGTTATAAGACACACCCCAAACTTAGCAATTTAATCAAGCTAAGTTTTCAAACTGAAGATTACGTGAAAATACTCAGTTATAAGACACACCAAAAAGTTGAGAGTTAACAAAAGGATGTGACGAGTCTGAGAACAATTATCCTTACACAACTGGCAGGTGAACTCTTTTTGTTAACGTAAGCAAAAGTGAAAAAGTCACACATTTACTGATATCCGTAAAAACAAAAGCTAAAAGTTTACACCTGTAATGATAAACATACAACGCATACACGTTTATTTGAACCTTCCTGCTTAGGAAACATGCCTCTATTTAAAAAAGTACTTAAACGTAGAAACTCTAAAGGTCTGCAGTCCAAAGCTTTCAATTTGATAGACTTTTAAGCTTGAATCAAGTGAAATTGCCCCTTTAAAGAGGAACGTCATGTGCTTGTGTACCATGGAAAATGGGAAACAATGGGAGAACCGATCTGAATAGAGACAGGATTTCCAATAGAACACAGCTGAGTCTTCACTGATTCATGTTATCCCAAATTACCACATGAGTAAGCAAAGCTGTCCCTCTGAGATTTTCTTTGGAGATGGCTTATTTGACAGAGGGGGTTGAGACTGATTTTAAATTAGAATTTTGTAGTGTTAGTCATAATTATTAATGAATTAAATTGTGTACAAAGTAGTCAGCAGATAACTCAATGTCGTGCACTGGTCTGATCCTACCAGGGGAGCTGATCAAA
Source organism: Blastomussa wellsi (assembly GCA_947652115.1). Lineage (NCBI taxonomy): Eukaryota > Metazoa > Cnidaria > Anthozoa > Scleractinia > Plerogyridae > Blastomussa > Blastomussa wellsi. Next base: position 20,158,890 of record OX393570.1, on the reverse strand, counting down.
ACACTGAAAGACTATAAAGGACCAATATTCTCCATCAAATGGAATAAGAAAGGAAATTATTTACTTAGCGCTGGGGTCGATAAGGTACAACATCTATACACATTTCGTGCATTTGAATTTATTTTACTAAAAATGTGAATATTGTCTCTTTGAAACTTTGCTATATTGTTACATCCATTTTGATGTTTTATTAATTTTACAGAACAATATTGTTTGGGATTCAAATAACTGGGAAGTGAAACAACAATTTTCTTTCCACCAAGGTAAACTATATACATCTCCTGTGAGGTAAATTTTTGTTTTTGGTAGTTTATCGCTTTTGAAAAGGTCAAAAAAATGGTAAAGGAAGATAAACCCAGCCAAATGATGTTGTGACTTCAACCTTGAGTAAGTATACTTAGGGTGCGTTCCTTTGGGGTGATCCGGATCAGGATCAGTGATTCGAATCATGGAGCATGAAAGGTGCGGGCGAATCCATTGTGACAAAGGATTCATTGGTACCTTTGATGCACCATGATCCAGATCACTGATCCTGATCCGGATCACCCCAAAGGAACGCCCCCCTTCTTTGATGGTAAATTTTTGCTTATGTTTCATTGTAGCACCCACGCTGGATGTGGACTGGCAAAACAACACTAGCTTTGCATCATGTTCAACGGATAAAATTATACACATCTGTAGAATAGGAGTGGAAAAACCTGTTAGATCTTTTCAAGGACACACTGTAAGTTCATGTTTATTTTCTCTTAAAAAGCAACAGTCATATGCTAAAATTCACCACCACGTTTTCTTTAGGCAAATTACATTTTCAACCCTCTGCCACCTTTATTCAGTTTTCCTGTGGGTGCTTTCACCTTTGCAGCTTTGGGAAATCATTCATGATAAAATTTACAAGCAAGGCTTGGTGGTAAACCCAGCCAGTATGTCATAAACATGCATAAGAGCTATTTGAGTGAGTGTTTTTTTTTTGGTTTGGTGCTACAGATCTCTTGTTTAGTTTCTGTTACTCGGTCACTCATATTTCATTCCTGCTTGGCACATTTTAAGTGGACTAATGTTAGAGAAAATGTACAGTATCTGCAGGATTTTAGTTAAGAGAGATAAAAAACACTTTCTTCAAATAACTTTTCTTTTCAACAGAGCGAAGTAAATGCAATCAAATGGGATCCATCGGGATCATTGTTAGCGTCTTGTTCTGATGACTTGTCAGCAAAGGTGAGTGACAGTAAATTATTGCATCACCTTGTATACACGCAATATGCGCAGAAGGCTATGTAGCTGGAAAGCTTTGCATGCATGTAGGCACTGAGTCATCCATCATCATCACCATCATTGCCATGTCATCGTCATCATCATTGTCGTCGTCATTGTCATACACACTGGTGCCAATGATCCACTTGAGGGATTGAAACAGTCTATATCACACCAGTGTACAATCTTTTTCTTGTTTTTTTCTCTAGATTTGGAGTACAAAACAAGATTCTTGGATGTTTGATCTCCAAGGTCATAAAAAAGAGATTTATACTGTAGCATGGAGTCCTACAGGACCTACGACACCATGTCCTAATGCACCTCTTCTTTTAGCAAGGTAAATTACAAAATGTAGTTAACACAAACCTGTTCTTTGTTTTTTTTTTGTTCCTCTAAAACATATTTAATAATAATAATAATATTGAACTTTATTTGAGTGTCAACTGTATCTAGCACTGACGTACTGATTGGGGACACTGTAAAGCGCAAATGAAATCAAATTATATTACGTTAATCAATTAAATGTAAAATTATGTCAGTTTTGTGGAGAGGGGAAAACCGGAGGACCTGGAGAAAAACCTCTTGGAGCAGAGTAGAGAGCCAACAAACTTAGCCCACATATGATACCGGGACCAGGAATCAAACCCGGGTCACATTGGTGGAAAGTGAGCACTCTCACCACTGCGCCAACCCTGCTCCCCGAAAGATTTCGATGAATCTTGGGTGTAGTGGTTAGTATTTGTTTTTGCCTTAGTTTCTATAGTTTGATTTTGAGTTTCTTGATTTCAGTGCTTCATATGACACGACAGTCAAGTTATGGGAGCTTGAGCGAGGTAGCTGTGTTCTGTCGCTCTCCAAGCACCAAGAGCCTGTTTATTCTCTCTCGTTCAGCCCTGATGGTAGATATCTGGCATCAGGTTCCTTTGACAGGGCAATAAATGTCTGGTCAACTCAGGTGAGTAAATATTCTTCATGTAACTTTTCAGATAACATTTCCAAGTTTTTCGAACATGACTCAAATCGTGGCGTTCCTTACGAAGGTCGGACGTTCCACCGTCATTTTACCATAAGCGTTCCACCAGCGCACAAAACGCCGTGAGCTCGACCGGCTGGACAAACAAAATGATTATTACTGCTTCATTAATGCGTTACCCGTGATCTTGTAGACTGGGACTTTAGTTCATAGTTTCCATGGTAATGGAGGAATCTTTGAAGTGCAGTGGAGTCCAAGAGGCGATAAAGTAGCCGCGTGCTTTTCAGACAATACGGTGAGTTATAACACAATACGGTGAGTTATCACACAATACGGTGAGTTATCACGCAATACGGTGATTTATCACACAATACGGTGAGTTATCACACAATACGGAGAGTTATCAGACAATCCTCTGAGTTATCAGACAATAACATGAGTTATCAGACAATACGGCGAGTTATCAGACGATGCGATTAGTTATTCTAGTATTTTGCTTCTCTATACACCCCTGTAGTCGCTGCATGCCGCGGGTCGCTTGCCCTATTAATACTTCACTTGACTTAGCACAGGAAATCTTGGACTTCAGAAAAGAAAACGGAGAGAAATTTGTCCATAGCCAAAATAATCCGAAGCAAAAGTTAAACTTTTAGAAACAATGTTATGATCCACCAAAGCGCTTGCTTATGGACAATCAAACCAGTCCAATTATTTGTCATGTCGAGGTACTCCGTCGTTTTATCATTCTATTTATGCCAAGTAAAAATGAAAGCGCCAAAAAATCTCGATTTCATACTATTCAACTGATTGTAAGGATGTCTTCTATTTTTTTCTTCTTCTCTCTCCACAGCTGTGCGTGTTAGATGTCCGAAATCTTTGATGTTTTTAAATACCACTATATATCTTCAACATTTGCCCAGAGAAGCGTCATTACAGAGAAGTCCAGAGCAACGAAACCTGGCTGTTATCAACCCGTTTATATTTTGAGAATAAAGGAATCCAGTTATCAAGACAAGCAAACTTCTGGACCGAGCAACTTACCTAATTTTCCAATTGGAAATGTTTGTCAGAATACAATTTCCATTTCCCTACACTGTGGACTGAGAAAAAGAGTAGTAAGTCTGTCGCCTTAAGTTTTAAAAGCAAAATCTTATTTGTACTGTGCTGATTGACTTCAGAGTGTTCGGAATGTTGTCGTCAGCTTGTCATCACGTTACATAGAAACCACCGGCATTAAATTGCAGGCTCAGACATTTCTTAGTAATCTCGCCTTGTAAATCTCTGTCTTGTAAGATTTTATGAGAAACGTTGTTTACGCTAGAACAGCGGTTACCATCTAATCTCTTTGACGAGGTCGATTATTCAGAAAACACTTTTATACAAGAAAAATTAAGCCTTGGATCAACTTTTAATCCTAATTTAGTTTTGGTCGGCTTTCGAACAACCCTGCTCAGAATCAGCTCCAGACATCTTGTTTTCCATGATCCAGCACACGCCAAGTATTTATATTTGTGAGATATCTTTTTTATTTCATGGGGTACAGAAAATGACTTGTTTTCAACTAGACTGGGTCCCAGTTCCCTCTCTTTGGTCGACGCGCGGTAGCGGCTTTTTTTGTCGCGCGATGATCTCGAACGGAAATTAAAGGTTGATTTCCACTGTCGCGTGATTTTCCGTTCGTTAACGGACGTGAATTTTTACGTGCGTAAAATAACAAAGAAGAAATATATTGACGCCTCGCGCCTGCGGAAAGAGTTGAATGTTGTTTAACTTTTAATTACGCGACAATGGAAATCCACCGGTTGGAGGTGTAGCACTCAACTGCCCAAGCTTTTCTTAGTGTGTTATGTCCCCCAATTCCCCCTATGAAACGCGCGCACAAGGAATTATGGTAGTTGCATCACATCTTCGAGATTTGGCGCGCTAGTTGTACAACTACCATGACTCCTTGCGCTCACGTCTCAGAGGGAAACGGCTATGGGAGTCGGTCTTTGTATAATATTAGAAATTCATCTTTGGTGCAATTATGTTGAAGACATTCTATTAATAGACTGAACTTTTTAAATTCACAAGTGTCATTACATAGAATTTTAAAGTGCGTAATTAAGTATTACTGATATATGTGAAGTAAAGAGATTTGTTTTAAACTTGTGAGTTACACTATGAATAACTATTGTCTGTGTTTCTCAAACTCCTTATTTATAGAGTTTTCTCTTTCATATGCGTTGAAGTAAGTCACCTCTGACTACCATTTTGACCATTTCTCGCAGCGCAATTCATTAATCGTTTCAGGTAAAATTGGCAGAAGCGTATCACGTGCTTGTGGTTTAGCTAGATCTCTTATTAGGGAGCTTAAGAAAACCACGACGGCAACGGCAACGTCACAAAACAACAGGTTTAATGAGGAGAACAATGGCTGTGCACGTGCGTTATAATTCTTTGTACATTTCTTTGCCGTCCTCTGCAAAACGACAACGTGAAATGACCGGATTCTGCGTTGTGTGGAGAACGTGAGCCAGGACGGTTAATTTTCACATTTTTATTTCGAATTCATCGTTGTGTCATAGATTCAGTTTCGTGCCATAGCTTTGACAGTGATAAACAAAGTAAATGACTTTAGGGTACCGCGCGATTTGTAGGTAAAATATAAACTCATTTTTTTATCGACGTTGCCCACGACGTCGCCGTCGTGGTATCTTAAGCTCCCTATTCGTGATCTAGGGCGGCTATTTCGTTGGCCAAAAAAGAGAATGAAGTGAAATGACCCATAAATGATGCCTACAATCGCGTATTTTGAATCAAATGTCATCATAAGTTACGCCTTACAATGACCGGGTCTTTCAGATTTTGCGCTCAAGCCAGAAACCGCGCAGAAATTTCCAGACACCTTGAATTACTCAAATGCATGAACGCGTTTATAATAGACGTGACTGAAAGAAAGACATGTAGTTGCAATAAAACGACATTTCCGAAGCCATCGTCAGCAGTCTCAACTTTCGCAGCAAAGCTTAATAGTGTGAAAATAAATATGATATTAGTACCATACATAGGGTTGCAAATTATTACGAAGAGAAAGGCCGTTTACATGACTGCAAAATTTGGCCCGGACTCGTCAAAAAAATGGTCCGGACCCGTCGACTTTTGTAAATAAACAGTCAAGTTTCCACAGGGCCATAGGCGCCTATCGTCCCGTGAAAACTTGACTGTTTCTTCTTCTTTTGTGTATTCTCCTTTTTTGAGAGAAAGCGCAAAAAGACCTCTTGCAGATCCGGCTTTGTTTGTCCAGACTTTTCAATCGAGCGCGCCCTGGATGTTAAGTTTCGGAAAATTTCGAAAATATCTAAAGTTAAACTGTAAAGTTTAAAAAAATATCGAAATAATTTTAGAAAAATGTTATCTTGTTTGAAACAATACAGTATATTTATTAAGCTGAATCAAATAAGATGCTAGAAAAAAATGAACGGCACATTCAGTAAACAGTATTTTTTAAATGCCAATCTGGTTTTCAGAAAGACTGCACAAATTTGCTATTATGAATTTACAGTGATTTGATCAAATAAGGAACAATTCAATCTCGTTACATGTTATTTGTGACGTAACTTCTCGATTTTTCACGCAAAATAGTTCGCGGCGTAAAAAAGTCACTTTAGTTGACAACTGGTTTATTTTATTCATGCATAACTTGCTTTCACTTACAAAAAAGAATAGTCTTCTGTCGTGTTGAAAGAAATCGTTACTTAGGCAATATATTTCGTCTTTCTTTTTATCGATTTTCAGTTTTCGATTCCTACTCATAGTATAACTTTCAACACCCCTTTACTAATTGGGGACACTTAAATACAAGAAAGATATGCCATATTTGCCAAAAACACAAGAATGCTTTAATGTTGCGTATTTATTTTGCACACAGCTTTCGTCGTGCACCAGAAAGAAATTTTAGATTTTAACCTTATTGGCTTGACACAATTACTGGTGACCGAGTAGTTAACATTGTGGGAAATTAAAAAACTGCATTCAGGGGAGGATCTAGGGGAGGGGTGCAGGGGTACGCACCAACCCACCCCCTCCCTCCTGAGATGACCTACAAAAAAGTTATCAAAGCCACCCCTGGCATTAATAAAAAAATTAAAAACAAAAATGATACGATTAAAAAATGTTTAAAATATCATAAGTTGAACAGTTAAAATCTATTTAAATATCAGTTCAAACAAGTCCAAATTCAACAGAACCGTTCGATTACAATATGTACAATTTAATCTGAGCGAAATATTTGAAGAGCATTTTTATTTCACTCAAATATTTGCTGACTGTGATCGGGACGAAAGCGTCAAACACCAACACGGTGTTTATAAATATTCTAATCAATTCTAAAGTGGAATATATTAATTTCTTATTAACAATTATGTGTTTCTTTCGACTCGTACGTCTATTTTTAAAGGTCGCTTCGTGTCGTTCTTGTGTTGAGCTAAATTTACTCGCACTCTTTTACATCATACATCGACAATGTTTGATATCGACCCAATAGTCTGGAAACAAGCTCGATATCGATCTACCTCGCTTCACCAAAGGAGACTGAAAGAAACGACCCTTGACATGGTTTACTGTATATTTACACATGACTCACCTACGGTGAATGTCTTTTTGCTTTGAAAGAAGCAATACCTTCTTTTCCCACAAAACGAAATAGTCTACGAATAGTGATAATCTACGATACGAGATTGATACTAAACTAAAAACGTTTTGAAGTCGGGAAGGTAAATCTTTTATTGTCAGCTTCCGCGCTTACCCAACTTTTTGCATAAATCATTTTCCAGACGTCTCAACAGTAAGCTTTTATCAGAGTTGCCTTAGTTCACATGGTGCGAGTTCGTTTCTGTTCAATTTCTTGAATTTACTTTGCGGTGATACAATTAGTCAAAGTGTCGAAAATTTCCCCAATCTTCCGCGGCAGGGCGAAAATTATTTTCATATCTTTCTCTTCAGCTGAGTCCACCGTCCAAACCCTGTGGTTCATTGTAGACTGATTGCTTGGCGAGCTTTTCGATTCCTTGTAAGCCATTCTGAACGCCATAGTGAGTGCAGCTACCACGCACCTCGCGTCTTCGTTAGAACCGCACAAAAACGCATGGCATTCCAGCCGCCTTGGAGACGAACAAACCAAATAATTGAACGCGACCACTTTTGGAATCTTCTTGTAGCTTGCGCAGAACAATATCTTCCGCAGCTTGAATATCTTTTCGCATTTTTGGCTGAGCAGTGAAACATTATCTTTCGTTACGGTTAGTTTTGCGTTGTCTTTCTCGTTCAGGGCGCAACCCTTTTGATAAAGACGGGCGATGTTTTCTAATGTTCCTGTCTGCGGATACATGGCGTTCTGACTGCCTAAATACTTCACATTGCATGTGAACTCCACCGGTTTCGTTTGTGCTTCCATAATTTCACTTTCTCTTTTTTCCTTCCCCTGCGGCGCGATTTCGCTCCTCGATGCGATTTCTCAGTTGGAATAGTTTACTCACAGTTATGCAACCTTGTATTAAAACGATCGACACATCTAGCGCGTAAGCCACTCACGTACAAATCCTAAGCGCCTTGGTACAGCTCATGTTCCCGTGGGTTGCTGTCAAACAATTAGTGTAATCAGAATTGTTTTGATTCACAAATGAGTAGAGCACCTGAGAAAGCTTTGTGTTTCCTTAGGGAGTTGGTCTCTTGGTTGAAAGGATTTCACCACAATAGAAACCTTGTACTTTGTCCACTTATGGAAATTTGGTCGCGTATTTGACCTAAGTGAACTTCTAGAAATGACGCCTTTTGAAAGTTATTTTCAGTTAATCTTGAGATGTTCTCGTGCGTAAAAGCGTAAATGTAAAGATATGTGGCGTTTGGTGCACTTTGGCGCGTGCAATACTGTTTATAGATGAAAATAAAACATGAAGCATATATTTGCATTGCAAACTAATAAAATATAAAATCTTTATTTGCACTTTGTTTGCCAAGTGGCTTTCAAACAATAGAGAAATAATCAACTGAATCGACAAATAGGAAATGTGAAATATGTTTTCGTAGAATTTTTTCCCATTATTATAGCAGGATATTTTGCTGAATGCTCAAAGATAATTTTTGAACGATATATTCTCACTTCGCGCACGGAATATGAAAAACGGGTGAATCTTGTGAAAGGTTTTTCTTAAAAATAACTTGAGTATATTTCAGCAGGTCTGATTCCTGCTTTTAACAAAAAAGCGATTAACTGAATAAAGTTTGTACAGTTAAAAACAATGATAAGAATTAAGCAAGTTCTTATTAGAAACATCCAAAGCTCTTTTACTTTTCATTAAACTTTAATATTTTAGTTTTTCACAAAAATGCGATGCAAAAAGACGGCTTTCAAATGCATTTTTGATGACATTTAAATTATTTTGCTGTCGTAAAAGAAAATCGAGCGTTATGCTGCACAAACTAACGTGAAATCAACGAAAATGACCCTAATGTAAAAGAAACCAAGCCAATTTTGTATTTTTTTTTAGCTATCAACCAAAAGGAAATTAGAATTTATAACGCGCTGCGTTTGTTTATATTTTGACCTGTTCTAGCTCACAAGGAAATCAAGAAAATGCAAATCCTGATCTTTGTTTTTGGAAAAAGTAAATTGGACTAAATTAGGTCAGCTCATTAGACCTCGAGCTTTGAAATCACCGATCAAACAACAGTGTTCATTTTCAGACGTCAGCAGTACCACCCGTTAATCGTTTATACGTGAGGTTCTCGGAAATTTTATCCACGTAGAAAAAGAAGGCCACTCAAATTTCCATTACTTGTGACATCTGAAAGGGTCTTTTTGTATTCGTAGTTTGCTGTTCGCCTTTATCTTAATCAGCACAATTTCCTGGTCTTTTACAATCATATCTAAAAAGTGATTTGGAGGTCGCATCTTCCCGCGCTTAATTGGAGTTTTTTTACCCAAGAAAAAGTTGTCGTGTCAGGGTACGATTCAGAATTATCTTTCAGCCCATCAAAATATGTCTAATTAGTATTTGAGTAAATGATTTTCTTGTATTAATCTATTTGTTTGCATTTTACATCTGTTTTTAGCTTCTGAAACTTAATTCTCTGTACACGTACGTTTCTAATTGTGACAGACAAAAGACAAACTAACAACATTTTTCTCGAGTTGATTTCGAACTGACAGTCAACGGGGCTTTGTAGCTCTCGATTGGAGCAAAGAAAGCTAAGAAACTCTAAACAAGGCGGGCTTTTGAATTAGGATGCTAGTCGGAGTAGTGAAAATCAAACCGTCGGATCGAGTCGTAAGCAGAGTTCCGATTCCGTTTATGACTCCGTCGCTTTTGATCTCGTGAAAACTGTATTGTCGGAGTCGCAAGCACAAGCGGAAGAATGAAACAATCAAATTGCTTGTTTGTGATTGGTTAGTTCGTTGTCCTCGCATCTTTTGTAAAAGTAAATCTTTAGGATTCATATTTAATTACAGACGTACGATGGACCAAACTTGCTGTGCTATAAATATTACATAAAAACTGACGCCGACAACTTTTATTGCCTCTCACAAATTGACGACTTACGTACATGATATTGAAGAACAACTGAACCGTCAAATCTGCCTTCCAGAAACTTCTCCCGGCGTGTTTTCTCTGATTATTTCGTATTTGAAGCTTTTGTTACTGAATGCTACCATAGTCAAGTTAATCTTTAGCAAGGAACCACCAAAGGTGACAAGCTAAGAAAAACTTGCACTTTGTTTTAGAAACATCCGCGCGAGTTCTCGCACGAACACACAGAGCTATAACTACAACCAGAGACAAAAGTTTTGAGAAGCTTTGTACTTTTGTGCCTCCCTCCCCTATTTAATTTTGAACAACTAGCAACCTTATTCGCACAAGATTGTGAAGTGAGGTTCTAACATTGATAGGGGAAGAGGGGGGTCCTAAAACAATGTAGTATTTTACTAAGTTGAATTCAAAACGTATTGTAATCGGTTATATTTTTACAGCCTTCCCAGCTATGATTGTAGTTTGTATTGGGTCATGTGAACAAATTTTCGATATTTTCAATTTCTGTCAATAAAGAGTTACAAAGACTACAAACATAAACAAACTATTGAGTATAGCGATAAAGTGAATGGCGTTTTAGTTGTTGTCATGACGCCATATCGTAACCATGAACAACTAAGCCTCCTCCAAAATCCTGATCGTGCGCAAATCGCACTATAAATAAAGAAAAAAATACTCAATTTTGATGATTCATTTCTTTCCCTAGACACAGGAAGGAAGTTCAGTTGGACGTGCGTAAGATGGCGAGATGAGGTACAATATTAAACAATTCATGATCAAATACTTAATTGGAAGTACTTTATTTTTGCTTTGCTTTAATTGGTGCGTGAGCTAAACATCCTTCCTGTGATAGTCGTCGGTTTGACAAGTGTGCGCTCCCATTAGAGAATGGATTGTGAGATCATGCATGTTAGACTGGAAGAGAGAGTAGAATTTTTTATCATTTTGGGTTAGAAACATGATATCTTTTCTTGGTGACTGGACGGCGTGTCGAGTTTTTTCGTGTTTCGCATGGAAATGAAAGCGACACTGTCACCATTTTTAGCATGATTACACCCCCTGCCTGCCTAATTCGCTACCCGCAAATCGTGGTTTTAAAATAGCGTCCTTAAATGTAAACAGTCTAATAAAACATATTGATGATCTCAGAATTTTTCTTGCTGATAATCCAGTCGATGTCCTTGCAATTAATGAATCCAAACTTGATGATTCTATCAAAAACTGCGAGCTCTACATCCCTAGTTACGAAATTACTCGTAGAGACAGAAACAGGAATGGTGGCGGTGTATGCTTTTACACTAAATCTTCTATTAACTTTGTAATACGCAATGACTTGAACCTGAATGATCTTGAGAATTTATGTTTAGAAATTCAAAAACCATGCTCTAAGCCATTCCTCGTAGTATCTTGGTATAGGCCACCATGCTCTTCAGCTGAACTTTTCTCACACTATGAGACCCTTATCGCAAAATTAGACGCTCTAGATCTTGAGTATTATCTGATGGGTGACTTGAATTGCAATATGGCCTCTACCCATTTCGACACTAATACACGTTTACTTTGTGAAATTTCTGATATATATGGGCTACAGCAGCTTATAAAAGAACCAACTCGTATTACTGAGTCATCATCCTCTCTAATTGATGTAATATTTACAAACTGTATTAACAGGGTTGTCTGTTCAGGAGTTTTGCATATTGGCATTAGTGATCACAGCCTCATTTATGTTTATCGTAAAATATCTCCAGAGTTTGCTTCCAAAGGGCATTCAACTAAAACCTATAGAAGTTTTAGTAATTTCAATCGGGAAAACTTTCGAAGGGATATATCACGACAGGATTGGTCTTGTACCAGTGATGACCCAAAAGTTTTGTGGGCTGACTGGAAAGCTAAATTTTTGTCTATTGTGAACAGTCATGCTCCAATCAAAACTAAACGTGTTGGGTCAAGCAAGGTACCTTGGATCACATCAGACCTGCGGAAGGGTATGCGCGATCGCGATGCTGCTAAACGGAAAGCTATTAAGTCTAACAATCCTCAAGACTGGGCTATATACAAAAAGCTACGTAATAGGATCAATGGAGAAGTCAAATCTACAAAGGCATCCTATTATGCTAGTGCGTTTGTTCAGTCAAATGGCGATTCGCGTAAAACCTGGCAATTGATTAACGAACTCACGTCCCGTCAGAAAAATAACGCGTCGGTGAAAGAATTAAAACTAAACGAGAACTCAGTAACCAATTCTCATGAGCTTTCCAACGCATTTAATGATTACTTTTCAACAATTGGAACCAAACTAGCAAATGAGGTACCCCTTGTTACCGACGGTTCAAGTTATGCCGATTACATTGTTGGCAGCGACAACAAATTCATTTTCCGTCCAATTAGTAGTAGTGATGTCTTTTCTCTTTTAAATAAATTATCTAAATCTAAAGCAACTACTCGTCACTAGACTACGTTAATCCGTCGAGCGCGAAGCGAAGAAATGGCCGCACGAAACCTGGGAGACGCGCCCACACGAGCGCGTCACCATCGCGAAAAGTGAAGAAAATATATGCCACGCGGGAAGCGTGGAGTGTGTGTGTCCGAAAGTACAGGAATCTGTTGGAAAGGGTCGCCCATCATGATTACCTCACGGAACGAGACATATCATTGGTTCTGAAACAATAGAAAACACGTCACAAGAATGTCGACCAATAAAATAGGGGTTCCAGAGAGCTAGTGGCTACCCGGTTGGAAACGATGGGAAGGATCTCAAACGCGGAGCTTTCTGTGGACATGTTTCTTTATCGAGTTATTCTCTTTTTTGTATTTGTTTAGCTTATTTTTAATTTATTGTTCACTGAAAATCTCCAAAGTGGAGTGTTCAACAAAGTTGCATTGCATTGCATTGTATTGTATTGCACTGTATTGCGTTGTTTTGCGTTGCGTGGCGTCGCATCGCATCGCATCGCATCGCATCGCATCGCATCGCATCGCATCGCATCGCATCGCATCGCATCGCATCGCATCGCATCGCATCGCATCGCATCGCATCGCATCGCATCGCATCGCATCGCATCGCATCGCATCGCATCGCATCGCATCGCATCGCATCGCATCGCATCGCATCGCATCGCATCGCATCGCATCGCATCGCATCGCATCGCATCGCATCGCATCGCATCGCATCGCATCGCATCGCATCGCATCGCATCGCATCGCATCGCATCGCATCGCATCGCATCGCATCGCATCGCATCGTATCGTATCGTATCGTATTGTATTGTATTGTATTGTATTGTATTGTATTGCGTTTCACCGTGCCCCATAAACTGCGCCGTTCGGGCAAGCTTGTTTTATCGCCATCTTGTTTTAATTTTAAAGCCGGGTAAAGCGGTTCTGAGGAATAACCAGAAATCTCGTACTTGGCGCGGATGCGCGTTTTGGTCGCTCTGAAGAAAACTGGGCACTGGCGTAGGAGGACGGCCAACTGAAAAAGCAACTCACGTATGGCCAAAATAGACTTTTATTTACAAATTAGTAACACATCTAACTAAAACTTTTCAAACTTTTCTAGCACCAGAGAAACCTTGGATATTCTTTTCCATTACTATTAATGACAAATATTTCTGTCGATTTCTATACTTCACCACCCGTAAAACAAACGTCAATGTTTCCTGACACTGTTTGCAATGTGCGCTATTTGTTGCATGTTTACGTACAGAATATTATGAAAATAAAAATATTCACTGAATATTCGTCACATTCTTCCCTTGCAGTTGTTATTTTTATTGTATTAATTCAGCAAAAAAATGTAGTTATTCAAAAAAAATAATGAACAAAAGCAATTTGACCATCCCTAAAACTCGAAGCAATACTTTGTACGACATAGTTTCCTAAAACGAGAAGGTTAAAAGTGAACAAGTCAAAATAGACAGAATTCTATTTTTGATCCAATGATATTTGTGAGAAAACAACCTGATATATTGATAGACCTTAAAATGACGTATCACGAAGATTTTATCTAGTCTAAGTACTGGTATAAATATAGTTTAGTTACTTTAAATAGAATTATTGGTGATTCTGGCCAACAAATATACATTCCCACCGTCGCAACCTGAGAATATTCGTTTTGTCTCAAAATTAACGGTCAAGTAGAAATTAATTGCAGATATTTTTGTTACCTTAGCTGGAGTCTTTATTGCCCTGGCTTGTTTAAGATTTTATATTTTTTAAGACTAGAAACTATAAATTAGTGGGTTGCAATTATTAATCAGATAGTCGATAAACCGATAAAAACTTAGACAGTTTTGTGCGCGCCGCAAAAATTCCTTGTTTCGGTGTTTACTAAGAATCTCTAGGGGACGTCTGCCAAACCACCATTTCGTTACTCAAAAGATTACGTTGCCTTCTGCCAATCAAAGTGGGCTAGCACGTGTGGAGTGAAGAAACATACAATGAGTACAATTGTTTGATCAGTTTTTCAGGGCTACATTCTATGCGGATTGTTCCAAGGGTTCTGTGTCCATTTGTAGTCAGTGTATCAAACTAGAAATTCACGGCAAAAAATACTACAAAAAGTACCTTTAAAGTGCTGCTCTCGATTAATCCCTTAAAGGCAAGCAGAGTTACTTACACGCCGTGTTAATAAGAACAAACACTCTCTTGCACAATGGAAGCCGCAGTTTGCATTTTTTACCAAGAAAGCAACAGATTTCCCTAACTAAGAAACTAAATACCAATTAACACGACCATGATGTATATATCACACAACCGCGATATTAGAAAATTAAAGCAGTTCTCTAACAGACAAATCTTTAAAGGTGGCAGCATTAGACACGCTCCAGTGCTTCATCCGTACGGTCTCCATCTTGGATTTGACTGACCGAGAAGAAGCTGGAGAAAAGTTTAAGAGTACTAGCTACCAGTCTCCTACAGTCTAGCGTCTCTTTGTTGAAAAAGAACCGCATTATCCTTCAATTCGTTAAGCGATTCAAGTTCTTCTCTAGTTTCAACTATCGTCACGTCAAAAGGACTCCCGGGTATATGTTGGTCGGCCCATTTGATGTTGATTATATAACGTCCTGCCTCAGTGGGGTTGTATCGCACACCAATAGAACGCTCCTTTGATGTGTCCCGGTACATTTCCACCTTGAAGGCCCCTCGAGGTCCATGGATTCTGATCTTGAGTGTTCCAGGCCCTGCACCTTTGGTTTCTACGAGGAATTCACCTTTGAAACTCCGTAACAATCCATTTTCCAATCCAGGACCTATCGAGATAAAACGTATATGTCATTATATGCGGTAGAGCTAACCCCACCCCCCCCCCCCCCAAAAAAAAGCACAGAGTAGGGGGTCCTAATGATTATTGCGCTGTTATAAAGTTCGAGCGGTCCCGGTTCGAGCAGGGTACTCCGTTGTGTTCTTCGGCAAGACACTTTACTCTCACAGTGTCTCTATCCACCGAGATGTATAAATGGATATAAATTACGAAATTAATCACCGGGGTAAGCCTGTGATGGACTAACATCCAATCCAGGGGAAAGCAAAAATACTCCTAGTCGCTTTAGCTAAGAAAACCACGATAAGTTCCTGCTTGAAGAGACTCTTTGGTCGTAGCAGACATTACCTAGAAAAGAACTTGAAACGATTACTAACCCACTACCAATAACTAGTGTATTTTATTGAAGAGTCACATACCATAAACACGAACTTTACTGGGATCCGGGGGCTGTCCGACGCGCACCAAAAAGGGGCTTCCGTGAACCGGTCTCTTGCCCCACTCCACATACACGAGGTGGTTCCCGACTTCTGTTGGGAAGATCTGTACTTGGTATGTAGAGTCCTTGTTATCAAACACAGTACAGTCACAATCTTTGGAGGGTCCCTGGCAGCGTACATAAAGTTGTCCCGGGCCTGCATCCTTGCTGTTGATATTGAACCCCATAGCTTGACCAACTGTAGCCCCGGCACCTTCTTTCAGCATGCTCCCTGATGGTCAAACGAGTTGAACTGGTTAAAGGTCATGATAATTTGATTATTTTTTTGTGACGGACCAAATTACCCTTAAAATGCAGGGAACCCCAAAATAATAGTTTATTGAGGAAGGAACCCATCAAATAGGTGATACTAAACCAAAAAGGAACAAGGATGGTCAAGGATGGAGAAGATTGAGACGGATTAAATTTTTCAAAGTGCACAAACAGTGACGTAACTCCTTTAGAAGTGTGTTTTTGTTTGTTTATTTATTTGTTTGTTTTTCAGTTAGTTTGCTTGGATATCTTTTTGTTTAA
Source organism: Blastomussa wellsi (assembly GCA_947652115.1). Lineage (NCBI taxonomy): Eukaryota > Metazoa > Cnidaria > Anthozoa > Scleractinia > Plerogyridae > Blastomussa > Blastomussa wellsi. The sequence goes on along the minus strand of OX393570.1, from coordinate 20,142,823 downwards.
CAATTGTTTTATGCCGGCTTTAGCATGCACTATGGAATTATATTATGGTGCACGCGGGAGTTTAGAGAGCACGAAAGACGCGTAAGAGTTACTCGAGGAACACTAGAGAGCAACTAGAGAGCAAAGTGAACCATAACTAGATAGAGTATATACTATTCAGCTAAAAGCATGAAACAGTTGTTTTATAACATTCCAGTGGAAACGCCAAACCGCTCGCGAGGTATCCATAAAAGCAAATTGTTCGTCTTTTATTTGTGGGGGGATGGTGCGGAGGCCGCTACAACACGGGCATCCCGCAGAAGTAAGCGGGTCACCCGAGGGCAGCCTGCAAACCCCGTAAAAAATTGAAAGTGACACTAGCCACAAGATCTGGCGTCACCCAGATCGTTATTTTCCTTACTCATTAGTTTAAGGCAACCAGACAACGAATTCAGTAAATCTCTTATACTTCCTCGAATTACAGTCCTTGTGGTAGATTTTGCCAAGTTTTATTCCTAATTACAGCATTGTCTACTGGCGCATCCCTTTGTCCACAAACTTGCAAACACTGAATTGAAACTCAAAAGTTGCTTTAAAGAGATTTATATATAATATGCTGGCAATGTTCCAGCTAATGGTCTCGAGGTTTTCTATACGCATGCGCACTGCGCCTCAATCAGAACACGTGAAATTACTTTGAAGCTCTTTCTCAAAAATTTCTAGGGTTAAAAACTCTCTTTCAAAGCAAATCTAGGAGCTTATTTTCACAGTACGACTGTGTGTCGGTGACAACTCTTTCGATTATCCTACTTTCAGTGTTAGGACGCCTTTCCTCGGGTATTCTTCTTGGACGCGGATATGTGTAAAATACCCGAGTTTTTCGGTGGCCTAATTGTAAGAACACTGGATTATGTATCGTGTATAGCTGGGGGCAACCCTGTGGGATGGCCTAAAATCCCATCCGGGGGGAGTGAAAGTACCTGCCAGATGGACCACTAGGCTGCAACTCACGGATGACGCATTTTGAAAAATTAAGCCTAATTTTTTCTCTTACCTTCGACATAACAACTGTTCGCTTTCATGACTTGTGCCTCCTTGATGGTGACCTTAAAAGGACTCTCTGGGATATGCTGTCCATTCCACATGAGTGACAGCACATATGCACCTGGCTGTGGTACAAGGTAATGGCACGAGTATCGACCGTCCTTCAAATCGTTCACTTCAACTTCCGTGTGGTATTTGATTCCAGTGAGCTTGCCTGTCAGTTTCCCGCGGCCAGCGTTACGAGCATCCACCATGAAATCTATCTTCTCGTTTACCATGCCTGTGAATATGAAAGTCAATCGAGTTAAGGCGGAGGTAGAGGTGAACTTGAATGAAATTTTAAGAAGTTTTAACAAAGAATTGAAAAGAGAAAAATTGGTTTTGAACGCCACCAGACAGTTGTCCCCTGCAAAAGACCACTTCAACTCTTTCCGAAAATTCCCAAAAATTTACATAGATTCATGTTTTGAGCAGAGCGATTTTGGATTACTTTAAATGCAAACAAGATATTTGATAATCTCACTCACCGATCGAATGAGAGACCTTTCATTAACTGAAGAAATGATAATGCTGCGTAGTGAAGGGCGCAAGTTCTAAAAACAAGTTACATATTTTTTTACCCCCTCGAGACGTGTTCTGAGAGAAACAGAGGGAATGTTGGTGAAACGTTTGACTAACAGGGACAAAAATTGAGTCGTCGACTAAGAAGATATTACGCCAACAAATTGCACCCTTTTTGAAAGTTTATTAGATTGAGACCTGTCTAAGTTTAAGAAAACTGTCCCCTGACCTACATACAAGCATAAAATAAACATCGTTGTTTTATTCACCTCCTTTAAGCCCATCTCCCGACGCAAACACTTTCTTATGCCCCTCACTGCCTTCAATATTCATCATAAACGGTGAGCCTTCTACCGGCACTCCGTCATACTCCACATCTACCCTATGGCGTCCAGGCCTCAGCGGTACAAACCGCACGTGGTACAAGTTAGTGGCTGGGTCGTACGATAACTCGTTATGAAGTAGCTCCATCTCTGGATCAGTCACGCGACATTTCAGATAATCTGCCGAGGAGCCTTCTGGGATCATGATCGGAATGTCCGCCTCGCGGTTCTCGTAGAAGCGATCTGCTTGGTTAAAATTGACAACTTGTGCTCCTTGCGCTTGATCAGTGACATTCACTGTAAAGGGTGAGCCTTGGACGGGTTCGCCACCGTAACGAACGTCAACCTGTACATGAACATGACAACACAGTCAACTGAAGCGACAGTGATTGTTCTGTCATGGCGTTCAACTGATAGGTCGGAACACACTAGGCGACAAATCGCTGCGCAAGGTCGCTGCGATTTGTCGCCTCGTCTATGCACACGCTGTTTTCACTCATTCTGTTGCTTGGACCTGTCGCACAAATTCAAACTGATTTGATTTTGTGCGACACGTCGACAAAATTCTGTCGCTCAGACAAAATTTTCTCCAGAAATGCAACGTACACAGAAGGCGACATGTCGCTTTGATTTGTCACCTCCTGTGTTCCGACCTTAAGTGACCAAAGCAAATTGAATGTGTTTTTGTTTCGGAATCAGAACTAAAAAGAGAACCATTCGTGACTCGCTGACGCACGTTTCCCCGCGCTTCGAGTCGGCTATATGATATTTGATGAGTTTTGATTGGTTCACTTGATTTTCTTAGTCGTTTGTGATTGGCCAGAGAGATTACTTTAGTTTTTTAAAAAAAAAAGGCACGATTACCGTAACATTACAATGAGCCCTTAAAATCTTCACGTAATTTTAAAGTAAGATCTTAAAACAGTACAGTATAAGCACTTTCATAAAAGCTATCTATTCAAAAGCTTGATGTGTATTTTAAATTATATTAACAGACATTTGTTGTTTATTCGAAGACCGTGAAATTTCTTCCAAATATCACCAAACCATTTCTGAAATGCACAAATTTCTTCCGAAAATATGTCCCCTTGCAACAAGCCGTTCTTTTCACCTTTTATGGCCAAGGTTTTTTTTTTTTACCTTATATGGACCGGGTTTGTGCGGGGTAAACTTCACGTGATGGCGATTATCACTCCCTCTGCTCACGTGACATGGCACGTTTTCTCCATCCGGGCTAGTCACCGTGGCGGAGAAGTCTTGATCGCTCATGTCATACGGGCTTTCAACTGCCAAGTCCACCTCGTTCTTGATGACTCGCTCCGCAAATAGTTCCTCGCTACGCACATGCGCAACCTGTACCTTGCCTGGGTCGCCCACTTTGATAAGGAATGGACTGCTGGCCACTGGAACGCCGTCACTCTTCACATGGACCTGAATAGAGAAACAGAAAATATGTAGCCTGTTGAAACAATTCTCGCCGGGCTGATGTAAGGGCATCTTCGGAAACTCAGGGGCTATTAGTCGGGGTGAGACGAAGTAAACCCGACAAACCCTCTTTGCAAACTTTCGTCGCTCCGACGTTTGCCGGGTTTACTTCGTCTCGTCCCGAGTAACTTTCCCTGGGTCTCCGAGGACGATGAAAGAGCGGGAAACGTGAAAACAAGTACATAGATACCCACAGAAGAGACCAATGGTCTCATAGATGAAGACAACAAAAAAACTCCCTGACATCTCACCAACCATAACACAATTTTAACTCACCATAATTAAAATTTAACTGACCGTAATGAAAAGTCATCTAGCTACGCTGCAAAAGTGCTTTCATATAGTTAATCCCAACCGTACGGTAAGCATTTCTGTGTTCAGTTCCTTTCATTCTTTCGCAGAAAACAAAACATTTTTCGTTGTTCGTTATGAACAGCACTTATTGATTGTTCAATTGTTCGACTTCTGCCCTCTTTAAAACAACGTCTAAATGTAAGATTGCGCTTTTCGTTTTATTTTCCGTTCTGGTTCTAATACTTTTTCGGGTTTGCTCTTCACGGCGGTTATCAGAAGACCGAGTAAGGCTCCGCGCATACAGTTTCACCATATTTTTACCTTGTACGTTCCAGGTTGGTAAGGCACAAATTTCACATGGTACAATCCATCGTCTCCTTTATCAAAAGATGAGGGCACATTCTCGTTGTCAGGCCCGTCCACATATGAAGACATGTTCCGGGTGCCTTCCGCTGCATCGAGGGCGATGTCGAGTTCGCGGCGAACTAAGTACTTGTTCTCAGACTCCTCCGGTTGGCGCAATCGGACCACAGCCGTGTTGGGCTGGGCTACGTGTAATGGGAAAGGACTGTTTTCAACGGAACGTCCGCCACAGCGAATGTCGACCTAAAGAGAGAGAAAATGTAGAACCGCTCAAATTGCAAAACTGTCTTCCTTGCATTGACGTACCGTGGGTTTTAAGGTGAACAAGTATCAAAGCTTCACATTAGCAATTTAAATTTAATTTTCAAACGGCGCGAGATTCTTTTGCCCTCAAGTTAACTTGCAAAACAAGTTAGCTTCTCTCTATAAAATGGCAAAATGATTCTTTCTTATCCCCAGTTAGTTTTCATGGGCTTTTCTGGGCCAGTACCTTACCTAAGACACTGGCAGTTAGATTTCACAGTTCCTAGTTCAAAATATCAATTCTCGTTACTCACTACAATACAATGCTTTTTATGTTAGTTATGAGAAGAGTTAGTTTATATGAGAAGATGAATACATCACGTACGATGACGGTGAAATGGGGGTGCAGGCCGAGGCCGTAATGATCTTGTAATTTGATCACGCCATTGGCTAACCCTTGCCTTGTTCCTGCGCGGCTTTTTTCCCTGGCCTGCACGGTACACCACGCCACACGAAACGAGTTGACCGCGACGAAAATCGAGGCCTAGGAACTAGGCAAGGCTAGCCCTACGTACGAAGACTCCGAATGTAAAGCGTCGGAAGATTTTAACCAGTCTGCACTTACCTTGTACTGTCCTATCTTCTTTGGAGTAAATCTCAAGTGATAAAGACCATCAGATTCTTTCTGGAAAGTTGATTTTTCTTTGTTGCCATCCGGGTCGTAAACTTCAGCGGACACTTCGTCCACCTCGTTCGGAATCTCCATCGGTACATCCACCTCGTACCCCACGTGATAACGAACCTCACCCTGCCAGGGGAGGGGAGGGAAAACAGGTTACTATGTCACGGGGGAAAGGGGGTTGGTTGTACACTAATTGAAAGAGTGTGACTGGACATAGACACGCAATTGCATCTTATCAACTGACTTATGAGAACATGTGTGTGTAGATGTAAATCTCTTCGGTAAAGCGCTCCGTGTGCGCAAAAAAAAATATGCTCTTTGTTTCTTTGCGAAGACTGCAAAGAGGCTACAAATTCAAAGTAATTTGGTTTTATCAACTGGGTTGATAATGTCAATTGGCCACCGTAAAGAGATTCAAGAGCTGACGGTTCGAGCGTTAGCCCTTCGTCGGAGCGAATCCGTTAGCGAAGGGCTAACGCTCGAAACGTCAGCTCTTGAATCTCTTTACGGTGGCCAATTGACATTATCAACCCAGTTGATAAAACCAAATTATATTGTTATACTTCCCACCGACGCAGCACCACAGTTTCTTTAGAAACTTACCCCCTCTATACAAATTCAAAGGACAATGGAAACGTACAGAAGATCTCTTATCCTTAATATTTCGTCCCCATATCTTTCAGTTCAGATATAGTCTAACAGGCGCGTGAGCAAGTTACCTGTTTCTCGAATTCTTTTAGTTTTACTGACACTGTTTCAGCTTCTGAGATTTTCATCACAAAAGGACTGTTCTCTATGGACTGTCCTCCACAACGCACATCAACTGTGTAGCGACCGGGCTTGTAAGGAACAAACCTACAATGTTGGCAATTCATTAGAAGACTTCACAGCAAAAATGAATAAACGTACTGCTTTATAGCGACTGAGAAAATCGTGACATGGTTTAGGTACAAGCTGCGGTATGACTGGACCCTTTGAACGGAGTTCAACGACAGGTGCAAAGATGATATTAGTCAAGCGCACAAATGCATAGAGTGAAGTAAAGGAATTAAATTATCCAGTTTTACAATTCCTTTCTCTTTTCATTGACACTTTTCTATGTCTCAATCGCCAAGTACTTCTTGTCATTTCAACTAACTGATCAATTGATGCAGACCAGTTTGACAAATTAGTCACGCAATTTAAAAAATGTCACGCAATGCATCTGTCTGTACCTCACGTGGTATAAGCCGTCTGGTTCCAGAGTCAGTGTTGATTTCACGGGTTTGCTATCCTCGTCTTGAACTGAGGCGGAGATTTCTTCAACTTCTTCTGGGACCTCAATGGGAACATCAACCTAAACAAGAATATAATAGGTATTTACTCAAAACTAACAATTTAAAAAGCACTTCCTGGATTTTCTTGTACTTCTGTAATCTACTCGATGGCTTTCCATTTGGTAACGAACGAATCCGCGCCTCGCATTTTTAATTTTGCCAATACTCTCATCTATTTCTATCCTGTCATTGTCAAATACTGTGTTACAAAAATGAAAATTCATCCATGACGTAGAAAACGCGAACCTCTTTTCGAGTGGAATACCCAGTCCTCATCTGTTCCATTTCTGTGACCTTGACCTTCATGCTGGTAGAGTCCCGGATGCGTATGACGTATGGGCTGCTGGACACTTCTTTCCCGCCATACTTGACCATGACTCTGTGCTCTCCTGTCTGACGAGGTACAAACCTGATGTGATGATACCCATCGTCCTCCTTGGTCACGCTGGATGGGACACTAGTTTGGTCAGGACCCGTAACAGCGGCCTCGAGCTGGCCCTCTCCAGCAGAGCTTGGCACCTGCACAGGTATGTCCACCTCGTGACGCACGGTGAAGCGCCTCGGTTCGCGCTCCAACTGATGTGTTTCCAGTATGACTTGTCTGGGATCCGCCACCTAATTTTTTGAAAAAAATTCTTAATATAGTTCCACGTTTTTATTGATTTCAGGAGAACATAGAGTATGCAGTATGCTAAATACTGTAATTTATGGCTGTAAAAGCTACGGAACTTTTGGAGCGAACCGCTTTCCGAAGGATTTCTGTGTTCTGTTTGTAATGTTCCATGGTAAATAGAATCGAAAAGCGCGACCTTCGCGTTTTCAAGTTTCTTCATATTGTAATCCTTTTCCTTCCTCGCTATCGTTAGTCATCCTCGCTTCCTAATGGGTTCCTGTCATTTGTCGAGTTCTGTTCTACAAAATCAAATCAGTATTGCCGGGTTTCCCACATGAAATGCTCACGTTATCAAGATTGTTTTTATTGCAATCCATTTCCATCCTCACTTCCTAATGGATTCCTGGCACAAGTCGGGTACTATCTTATAAATTCAAATCATTATTGTTTGGATTTCTGTGATCAAGACCACCTTTTAGTTCCTCAAAATCATTACATTTCCCTAAGAAGGAGCAGTGGTGGGCAGGTATAAAACCAGGAACACCGGAACACCCGAACACCCGGGAACACCAAAATTTTATTTTTTTATACATATATTTTTAGAAATTTATTGGCATTTGACGGTATTTCTGGTGTTCGGGTTGTTCCGGTGTTCCTGGTTTTAATACATGCCGCAGTGATATAAGAGAGCCTGGTACATTACCTTTACTATATATGGACTGCCTTTAACTGGTTCCCCGGCGAAATTGATATGAATTTTGTGCTCACCCACGCCCCTTGGGGTGTAGCGCACAATATAGGTGTCCTTTTCTTTAGGGGACTGTAGTAGATCAACAGGAAAGTGCCCATAAGGTGCCTCGCCGTACACTTTCAGTTCCCCGTCACCGGCGCCGTGAAGTGTAATGAAGAATTCCGCCTCAGAGTCGGTGGTTACCTGTCATTATGAGATAAGAAAGATTGACGGCTTTCTCTTTATGTCTGAACTTCGCCAGAGAGCTACACCACCATTTTCTTGTAAACGATTATGGTGATTTTTCACTTTTTGCTTTTGTTTTGATCTGAGCTTTGACTTTCTTTGGGTGAAATAAATGTAAACCAATTCCCAGTGTAAAATAAGACCAATCGTCGGAAACAAATCGTAAATTGAATAATGATGACAAAACCAAAACCCAAAGTAATCACGTGTAGCCGACACGAAGCGCGGGAAAGCCTGCGCGAGCGAGCCATTTCACTTCTGATTGCCTGAGAAAGTGGCGTGAGATTTTTAAACCAATCATTGCGCGTGGGCCAATCACAAAGGTCGCAAATAATGCAATAAACCAATCACACTCGAAGAAATACACGTAGCCGACACGAAGCGCGGGGAAACCTGCGCGAGCGAGTCATTTCACTTCTGATTGGCTGAGAAAGTGGCGTGAGATTTTTAAACCAATCATTGCGCGTGGGCCAATCACAAAGGTCGCAAATAATGCAATAAACCAATCACACTGGAAGAAATACATGTAGCCGACACAAAGCGCGGGAAAACCTGCGCGAGCGAGTCATTTCACTTCTGATTGCCTGAGAAAGTGGCGTGAGATTTTTAAACCAATCATTGCGCGTGGGCCAATCACAAAGGTCGCAAATAATCCAATAAACCAATCACACTGGAAGAAATGCATGTAGCCGACACAAAGCGCGGGAAAACCTGCGCGAGCGAGCCATTTCACTTCTGATTGGCTGGGAACAGAAATAGATTTTTAAACCAATTCAAAGGCGACAGACCACAATCTCAATGTTGGCTCCATCATTGACAGTCAAATGAAAACTGCTCTATTATGGCGTTTATTATTTGTAGGAGATATTTTTCCATGTTCTACCTGATGAAGTCCTTCTCCGTGAGCTACAATGTTGTTGGGATCATTCACAATAGTCTTTATTGGACTCCCTGGGATGTCATCTCCATTGAAAACAAAGTGTATGCTATACTCTCCGGGCTTGTTCGGTATAAAAGATACGTTGTATCGCCCGGGCGCAGTCGGCCGCACGTCGACCGGGACATTCCCTGCGGGGCCCCGACATTGGATGGCCAGCTCCCCGAGCCCCGCACCGGATGTGTCCACATCGAAGGAAGCGGGACGTCCTATTAATGGATTACGAACAGTATCTGAAAAGAAAACACAGAATTGTCAATAAGTAAGAGAATGCTTACTTAGCTCTTATTAACCGAGCGGGAGGTCCCATGCAGACCGACTAAGCTCGGTTAATAAGATGTTTATTATATGGCCAAACGGAAACTTAAATTCGACACTGCTTCGTTCTCGCTGACATTTGAGCTGAAATTTGCAAAGTTTGGTCGTATCTTTACTTTTTATTCTCGCCAGGCTATTTTTAATTTTCCATTTAGTATTTTTAGACAAAAAGGAGACAATGTGTCCCGTTTTCGTTTGTAACTTTCTGACCCCAAAATGCAACCGGTCTAGATGCCGGTCTAGATGGGAAAATCTAGACCACGGTCAATATCGATTTTAGCCAATCAAATTCGTGAATTCGCTAGTTTCCAGTCCACGTGAGACACGGCCATATAATAAAACGTCTTACACAACCGATCTTTTTGCGCATCACGTGATCTCTCTTCACGGGAGGGGAGGGCCTGTCACGTCAGGAAGCAATTGAAAATTGCGTGACACGTCTCCCTCTAATTACAAACCACAAAAGACATGGGGAAATATCTGCTATCCATGAGGGATTTTCGATTCCAACTTTGCTTTGATGCAAGCAGTTATAACGTCAGTTAGATTTGCTAATCACGCAATCTAAGCGTGACGAGCCAAGGAAAGCTGCATGGTTTGCTCTGCGTGACAAACTGAAAGTGAAAACAACGGTTACTCACCGTTTCCAGCCACACTGCACTTGGTCGGATCTCCTACTTTAGTGATAAAGGGGCTGCCTAGCAACGGGGTATCACCGACCTCAATGCGAACCTTGTGCTCGCCAACTTCCCGCGGGACAAAACTCCCCCTCCATTTGCCATTCCCCAGGGGTTCCATGGTGCAATGCGCGGTCTTTGTGGGTCCCTCCACCACCGCTGTCACAGGGGGTGAGTTATCGTCCTTGGTTTGAACAATGAATTCTGCTGGTTTGAAGACGATGGCGTTTTTGATTCCCGCTCCAGAAACGTGCACATCAGCGACATTTTCGTGTATCATTACCTGGAACGGACCGCTGGGAATTTCCTTTCCAACATGCTTGATGGAAATTGCGTGAACCCCACTTTCAAAGGGAACAAACCGGCATCGGAGAGATCCGTCGGGTTCGAGTTGTGTTTCCACGGGGACTGCCTTTTCCCTGCTCGGGCCTTTGATGTCGATGCGCACTCCGTCGAATCCGATATCTTTACGCCCGTAAATAAAAAACTCGGATGTTTTCCCACGGATTCCCCGTTTGATTCCCGCGCCCTCAGCCTTGAAGATGTGTGCGTGACTCTGCAGTTTGTCGCACGTGCGGAACTGAAGCATGTACGCCATGATGCTAAGTTCGTCCACATCGGGACTCACGAGTTCCTCAGGTTTGAGCACTTTTCTCACCCCGAATTTCTCCTCTGCCACGTCCAACGCCAGTGTAGCGTTCTCGAGAGGACTGTTGCGATCGATATTTTCATAATCCGGAATAATCCCAGGGCACTGAGCTTCTAAGAACTGGCACAGCTTTTTCCCGTCGTTCCAGTCCGTGTTGAAGTTACGCACGTTTAAGCCTGGTGCCGATTCGTTGATGAACTCGAGTGTTCGCTTCTCTCCAATGGATCCCGGCTGCGTGAAATACGACAAATACGTCATCATACTCAATTCGTCCACATACGGACTCACGAAGAATTCCGGAGACAACACCTTCGGGATTTTAAAGTTTTTCTCGGCAGCGTTCATGGCGTCGCTCGTGTTAGAGAGTCGTGCGTCGGGATTCAGACTCTTGTAGTTCGGGCAGAGGCCTGGTTGACAGAATTCGTTGAGCGCGCTTAAAGCTATCCCATCATTCCAGTCGGTCGTCACATTTCTGATTGCAATGTCGGGGATGGCGTTCTTGAGCCAAAGCAGAAGGAGTTGTTTCCCGGATGCGCTTCCACTTGAACTGATTTGATAATGAAGAATTAACCTCCATATTAAACCCAGAATCAGTTTCACGTTTCCATTAGCGATGTCTTCGTTGCCTGGATATAAAATGACAGAAAAGATAAAATAAACGTACAATCCAACACTTGATTGAGACGACCTTTGAAGGTTTTCCTTGCACGTTACAGCTAGGCCAAAATGGCGCGAAAGCAAGCTGAATACCGAACAAAAAACGCAGAAAATTCAAAGTAAAAACCAGTTTAATGCTTTCAGGAAGCTTTGCAATATAAGGATATACAAGAAAAGAAAGCCAAACAAGACAAATTTTACGGAGCTTTCAAGTATAAACTTATGGCGGGCCATTTTACAGAAGTTACCGCAGCAAAAAATATCTGCAAGAAAACAGGGTACAAGGTAGTGTCCCAGAGTTTGGGTGAGTGAGACGCTAATTGCAGATGCGATGGGAACTTTTTCCCCGCAATTGCAGGAGGTCTAATTTTACTGATTTCGAAAGAAATGGGAAAGAACAAAGGGCTTCGTAGCTAAGCCAATATTTGTTAAGACCCGTCTGTTGCAATATTCATTATGTTTGGCACCTTTTTCGCGAAAAAAAAGTTAACTTCATTATTAAATCTCCGTAGGTGAGAAAATGAAGATTTTGGTTCTAGTAACCGAATACATCTTCGTTCTCTGCAGAAACATCACAGTATCCTAACACTGATCCTAAGAAAAGAGTTGTGACTATTGTTTTGCATGTGCTAGGCAAAATATATTTATAAGTGAGAAATCAATTGCCACCAATTCGATAGGCTGATAACAAGCCCTGTAAATGGTCTGCAATCAAATATTTTCTTATACCTTAGCGCCTAATATAAAACCCACAAGCTGCGAAACTCGATCGCCAGTGTAAACATATTTAATCATATGATATAAATAGCCTTGGAAAAAGGAAGAGATCTTTAATCGTTTTTGCAGGACGGAAGTTTAATACGTTGTTACAACGTAATCGGAAAGGGCCCGAAATCTGAAAGGAAATTTATGGAATGAAACCAATGCAAGGATGAAGAAACCGCACATAAATTATCTTTTATTGTTTTACCTCCCCGTGGACACAAAAATTCTAAACAGATTATAGTTGTAGTCTTTTTATAGGCTCCTTGTTTGCAGCCTTTATAAATGAGTTAAAAAAAGGGAACTTCAATAGCTAAAAAAGTGACCGAAAACGAAAAAAGTAAACATTAATAATCTTAAAACTCGCAGACCTATATAATAAATATTTAATGCCCAGAGCAGTAAACGAAAGTTTTAAAAGTATTTCGGCCACAATAGAAGAACTAAGCGTCATGGTCGGTTTGCTCTTCCCAAGCAGAATCTCCAGAGATTTGAAACTCAATTTTCTAATTTATTATCTATTTACGTTTTAATTTTGCGTGCAGTGCGTCCACGCGCAATATCATTTCTTTATGCAGGAAGACGAAATCGCAAAAAGGTTTGCCCGAAATCTTGTGCACGAATATAATTTTTTCCTGGGGGTCCTAACATTGCATTGTAACTTAGCGAAGCGTTTCCAGTTCTTACTACCGAAAGTATCTGTTGTGAGCGAAATTACATGATTGTTGCGTGATCTGAAGACCTTCTCAAGCCCTGAAACGAACAACTCCTGGGAAACGTTTTCGACAGCAGCTATAGTTCTGCTTTGCACCATAGAAGATTCGCTGAAGATTGAAATAGCTTTCTTATGCATCTTTTATTAGCTTTCTCCTTAGTTTTAAATCCACACAGCACCGTTATGTTTACTTAACGCTTCCTTGTCTTGACGAAATTTACGAAGAACAGCAAAGGGTCACAAAAGTGTCGAACTATCTTTAGTTAGACGTCTGGACAAATGTGTCATGCCACGAAACGTTTTATCATCTTACCTATATTCACGAGCTTTATTCCATCACTTTCCAGCAGCTTCAGAGCTTGAGTGATATTTTCGAGTTTCTGTGCATAGAGTTTAGGATTCTTGTTATATCGGCCGACTTTCTTCGTCGAAATCGACTCTACTAGGTACACAAGCGTCGTTCCATCCGCAAAGGCTTCGGCTAGATCGCCAGTAATCTGCACGCCATAGGATTGAATTTGTACATTACACCAGTTTGTAAACGTGTTCTTCTGAATTTCAATCCAGTCCTTCTCATTACGAGCGACGTATAAAGATCCTTTAAAGCTGAATTGACCTGCGCTCCCTCCTTTACTTGGACTCCTCGGGCTTTTAATACTGCTCTGTTCACGATCAATGGTCGTAGTCATCCTACTCGAGCCTCTTTTGCCGTCCGTCTGTAAGTTTTGGCCGCCTGTCTTCGATGTGTACACACCCTCTACATATTTGACAAGATAAAACACCCGTGAAAACAATGTAGAATTAAAACGCTAGTCAGAAATATGTATACAAGTAATTTACATGTCTTGCGCGACTTGCTCGGCTGCACTTCAATGGGTTCGAAAAAGTCCCGGTGGGAATTTGAAAGTGACAAATATCAATTGATGCCTCCTTATATGGAGAGCGGGTGCACTGTTAATGGTTTTCCGTCACGATATTGCTTGCTGGATTCGGAGCGACAATCAAAATTTTGAGAGCGCAATATTAAAATCATTTCCTGCCAATGAAACCAATAAATTTTGACTCGAACTTGGCAGAATTTTACTGTTTCGACTTTATGATTGCGTGAAATACCGATACAGTTTTACTGTAGTGTTCTAGGGTCAAAGACATACGCTAGAGAGGTGTACGTACAAAAAGAAACATTTTTTTGATCCACGGTCATCTATCGATAGGGATTAATTTTTTCCGCACAATACACTTCTAAACATGTACTTTGAATATTTACTTCTGAAGTTTATTTGACGAGTGCCAGTTTCTAGGCGGCTTTCTAAATTTAAAAAAGACGTTTTTAGCAGGGGTTCAGAAACTTATAAATTTTATTTATTTACATTTTCGAAACTGTTGGCTTGTATTGAATGCAATGCAGGTCTGCACGCGAAAATCTATAGGACCCTGCCTTCTTTCCCTCTTCTACGATGAGATATGGCAAATTAAACTGAAATAACGTGGCATCGTGCTATTCTCTGCGAAACAACTGTTTTTGCCAAGGGTTGGGAGGGAAAGCACTGAATTCGTTGGACTAACAGGTGGAACAAATCTTACCTCTCTCGGAGTGTGACAGCGTAGCGCGTGAGATGAATAATTATATATTTGAAGAGTGAAAGTGATATTTATAGTTTCTTCGTTTTAAAACATCTCAAGCGAATAATCCGTGGAAGGAAACTTAGCCAACCTTACTTACAGTGATAAGTTAAAAAACACAAGTCTTAAGAAGATTGTAAACCTTTCTAGTCATTAGTTTGTAGTTCATGTTCAAAAGCGTTGCGAACACTATCAACGATCTGCGATAATATTTCGTCCCATAAGTTTTGCGTTGAGTTCTAACTGAGGTACGGCCTGGTGGTGAGATTACTTGTGGACAACATATACACTGCCATTTTAAATAATGAATTTGATCTATGCCAAATAAAAACAAATACAGCAATTTCAAATTTAAGTTTAAAACTTGTACTCACGGTCTTTTAAACAACACCAAGCTAAACTCTCTTCTCACGGGTGCTGTAGTCAGGGACTCAAGACCAATTATAAGAGTCTTTAGCTTTGCGGAATGACTCAAGGGTGAAAAATGCAGGCTATTCAACAGAATAGTCCAGACAAATAGCTTGTTGATTCAAAGCGTAAAGGAAAACCACTTGATATTGCGAAGTCTGTTCTTTCGAAGCGGCCAGCCGTAACTTCTTTACGTAAACGATTCTCTACTGTTTGCGTCATCAATCTAGTAGATAGCACTGTTTGTCTCATTTTTCAACCGTGAAAAACATTAAAATTTGTAACACAAACCTATCAGCTCAACTGATTAAACTTCTTTTGCTTTCGAAGGCTCCATCTTGCTGTTCTTTCATCGTACGTGCTAAATGGCCCGCGCATTTAGAGAAATTGTTACGTATTTCGTGATAACAGAATAATACAAGGTTGTATAATTGCTCAAAAATTACGTTTATCCATTAATTTCTTTGACAAATATAAGAAATTAATCCCTTTAATTCAAGAACTAGAAACGTATTTCTAAAGATAATGTTTTTGGTGATTAAGAATAACGAATTTTCCCACGGTCAGCTTGCTCCTTCGAGAAAGCTGAAACAAAATTTAACTTTTTAA
>OX393570.1:20090089-20115089 GCA_947652115.1 Blastomussa wellsi | reverse complement strand
AAAGTGATTCGACTTTTTAACATTGACCGTAATTTTACATTACATTTTCTATAAATCTAGATTTTTTCACTGTTTCAAAATAAAGGGAGCAACTACAGAATTCAGGGCCACTTCGGTCCACTTCATTTACATGTGTCGGGACCTATTATATTAAATAATATAAATATAAATATAAATATTAAATTAGTGCTTGTAGGTGGTTAATTTTTGCGGGAGGCAATTTTGCGCACTTTGGTTTCCGAGAAACATCTGTTCTAATATACGCGTAATTTAAAACTTGCATTAAGGACGGTTTTTAGTCTTTTATTTATGAAAACGTCTGATTCAATTTGTAAATATCGTATGTGCAAAGCATTTGTCAGCCACAGGTGGAAAATATAATGAATTAAAAACTGGAAATTTTAAAATTATCGGGCACTGTATGAAATCACCGCTTCCAGTGGAAGGTCTCTTAACATAAAAGCAGTGATCGAAGTTTCTGCATTAATTTTTGTGAGTAAATATTTAAAGTTTCTGTCGAAAATTCTAATTGATTTGTTTTTCTGAAGCTTTTTAATTGGTCTAATAGGTGAAGTTAAAATTAGCAGTTAAACAGCTTAGGGCCTGTTTACATGGAGGTGGGGGACCCCAGGTAGGTGAGGTAACCCGCCTAGCCGTGGTCGAAAATTGGCCCGCGTTTACATGCAAACTTACAACCCCGGGGTCCCGGGGTGACGTTACTGGACCTTGTTGCGTGGTCGCTAATGTAAACAGAGAAAATGACGGCCGACTAGGCAAAGTAAAGTTGTTGACAGTGGATGTGTGGGACTCCATCGGGTCTTCTTCACTCACAATCCCAGAATATGCTTGATTTTCTTCGCTCTGTTGCCCGTCACGCAGATGAAGCCGGCGAAAAAGCTCGCCGGGTTTGTAAGCACGGGCGGCCATATTGTTCTGGTTCAAATTTGGCGCGCTTTGGCGCGCTCGCAATGCAACATGAACTCGACCCCGGCTAGGCGGGTTACCCCACCTTGAGTCGTTTACATGGCAAAATGCGACCCCGGCTGACAGGGCAACCCTACCTGGCAGACCGGGCAACCCGCCTAGGCGGGTTACCCCACCTATCATGTAAACATGATGAAATAAAAATAAGAGATTCTATGGAGAGGCGGGTTACCCCACCTAGGCGGGTTACCTCACCTACCTGGGGTCCCCCACCTCCATGTAAACAGGCCCTTAGTTATGTTAATATTTTAAATTAGCTTTTACCTGTTTTAGTCTGCTATAAAGTGTTTCGGTCAACCACTACATATTTCATCATTTGCAATTTCCTTTCACAGGAGTGCATCCGAGAAACAACGTGGTCAAATTGAGCTATATTTAGACCTAAACTGGCGGGACTTTTCGCATACCCACTTGCGGAAACCCACAGAACGTAAGCTATTTTACTGGATGAACAATCAAATCGCGTAAAAACGGCTTGTTTGGTTAAAAGGTACAGCAACAAATCCCTTGGAACATCTCGCGCGCCAAATTGATTTTCAGGTATGCGTAATTTATGCATGGGCGTGCGTCGCAACAAAATTGCAACAGACGTTACTTGCACGGAATATTTGACTCTTGTTAGAGAGCAGGAATTGAACATTTCGAAATACATTCCGTCTTTGGATATAACCAGGACCAGCAAAGTATTTTGAAGAATCTCCCCAAAAATGAAAAAAAAAAATGGTTTCACCCTAATACCCATTCTCGTCCCCAGAGCCGCTTGTCCGTCTTAGCCGACTGGGCCTGTGCACGAGGAACAAGTAACTTTACATTCTCGTCCCCAGAGCCGCTTGTCCCTCTTAGCTGGCTGGGCCTGTGCACGAGAAACAAGTGGCTCTGGGGACACACGATTTGATTCGCTGAATTCAAACAAAGGGAGTCCAATCACATCAGCCGTTTTAAAATCCTTTATCGTTAGCAGGATTAAAACGGCTGATGTGATTGGATTCCCTTTGTTTGATTTCAGCGAATCAAATCGTGTGTCCCCAGAGCCACTTGTTCCTCGTGCACAGGCCCAGCCGGCAAAGAGGGACAAGCGGCTCTGGGGACGAGAATGGTAACTTTAACGACACATGATTTGATTGGGTAGAATATAACGTTCTTATGTCAGAGATTTTTAAAACAGCTGATGTGATTGGCTCTGGGGACGAGTAGTAGTACCTTGCGTGGTGCGAGATTTCATGACGTCACCGACCATTCTCGTCCCCGTAGCCCTTCACGCTTGGGAGAATGGTCAACGACACGGAACCCGTTCCGCACTCGCCCACGGAAGAAAGAGAAGGTCTTTGGACTGGGTAGTTCATCCTCGTTCTCGTCCCCAGAGCAGAAGGAGAGCAATTTCGGCCTTGTTAGGCCTCACCAGCATGGCATAGCGATGGATTTTATTGAATGAGTGGGAACTTTTGAATGTAGGGACCACATGTGCACGACACAGAATAATACTCGGCGGTTCTTGTTGTAGGATCTCTTTGTAGAGATGCTCATAGCAGACGTCACTCTAACGTGTAGTAAAACCAGAAATCCAATTGCCCAAATTTCTATATTTTAAAATTCAGCCCAAAACAATAGACCTCAGCACAAGGCTCTGGGGAATAATTAACTAAAGAGGTTGTGGGATTTTCCAGGACCCTCTTGGTGGGTCAATCTTTCGACTTGTACAACTATTCTGGTCTATTCTTCTCTAGGGCCAGTGCTGCTATGAAAGAAATAACGGGCAAGTGGACAAGTGGTTCTGGGGACGAACCATGTGCATTTGGCGCCAAATTTAGTTATCGTTAGCTTTGCCATTAAAAACTATAAAAGATAGATGTCGTTGCCTAGCAGCGCCACTGGCCAGGAAATTTTAAAAAGCAATGGGCTCATTCCATTTTGGACGATAAATAAGCGCAGCCTAGAATCTCTTCGTGCTTCATCTTGACTTATATCAAATGCAGATTTTTGACACTCCTTGAGTTGTATATCTGGTTTTCATTATGTATTTTGTTTGTTCTTATTCTTACACTGGTATAACTATCCGGGTCGAGTTTCGCTTTTCCAAATCAAAACTTCAACAGGTTGCGGTTTGTAAATCGGTTTAATTTTTGCTGCTACCCAATAGTAATATTTTTTATTGATTCATGATGCCAATATCAGTGTTACAAGTAAAATCCTCGCTAAAAACATACATCCCTGTAGGATTTTCTGTGGAACTTCTTTGGTTCCGTTTCAATTTTATTTTGCCTTCAAAGCCACTCTCTAATGTTAGCTTGATGCATGACACGAAGGAGAACTTCAACCTAAATTTATCCCACACGCAAACATCTTCAAAGATGTTTTAAAATGTTAACTTTTAAACCACTGAAATTCTTTTTAGATCACGGCTTGCCCAAAAGATATACCGATATATACCGCATGAGCTTGTGGCCACAAAAAAATACCACTGAATTTACCAAAACAAATTCTCCCATACTCGCGCCCTCAGGCTGCTTTCAGTAAACGAAATTCCTAAGTTCTACTTTAGGTATATGTGTTAATATCAAATAAATTGGCTGAATGAAAATTAACAACAGTTCTGTTGAATAGCCAACCTGACAAAGAGATTAAATAAAAGATCTTCAGTTCAGAATTACGTAGTTCTCACCTTATAAAAACCGCTACAATATAAAAATAGATTTACAGTGTGAGTGTCCTCACGCAGGGAGAAAATAGGTAAGAATGTAATAAAGTGTGATATAACTACAAAAAAAGAAATTATATTTGGCCACATGAAGAGTTTTATTTACCCTGGCAAATAAATGAAACGCGTTCCTGACATGGTATACGATCTGAGATTCGACGTCAAAGTGGTGAATGAATCGAATTTGCATTTCAATGAGATTTTTGTGTTAGCAGGATAAAGGCAGGTGGATATTATCACAATAAACAATCCAATCAGGTCTTTAGTAGTTTGAGGATCTATGAGGACGCAGCAAGTTCATATCGTAAAAACACTATAATTACAGTGGAGAGGTACCCAGTTTTAAACAGTTTGAAAAGGTGTTGTCGTTTCGTGCGGTGTGCTGAGGTCTTGGAAATTTAATTTATGACTTTTGTGAACAGGAATGATTAAAGGCAAGTACGGTAAAGCTGATTTAACTCCAGCCACTCGCTTTCAAGTGAAATACCTTGGCAGCGGGATAACGGAAGAGCCCGGCTTGGCAGGGATAGAAAACGCGGTGCGAAAAATACAAGAGCAAGCGAGAGGGAACGACAAGCTTAAGTCATGGACGAAAATGTACCTGGAGGTAGAAAACGACGGCGTAAAATTCACCGAGGTGAAAACAAGGTCCGCAATAAAGGAATCAAAGTTTATGGCGCTGGAAAATATTTCTTATTGTACTTTAAATAGAATTGACACTACTATCTTCGCTTTTAATCACCACAAAAGTCCTTCGGAGGTCGAATGCCATGCGGTTGCATGTGAAAACGAAGAGAAAGCGAAATCCATCGGCCTGGCTTTGTACGCAGCTTTCCGAGAGGGTCATTTTCAGAAGTTACGGAGAGAAAGAAGGAAGTCTTTCGAGCAAAAGCATGTCGAGCGGAGAGCAAATTTTGAAAATTATGAACCGCGAAACAGCTGTAGCAATCCGTGTAGCAACACGTCTAAAGAAAAATTTTCTTCGTATTTTGCAAACTCTTCGGATTCAACCGAAGATCCTAGTCCAAATGGATCGGCTTCTTGTGGTGACATTCATTCAATTGATACTCACTACGAAGACCACGAACTTGAGTTAGATAAAATTATAGAGGATCTTCTCTCAACGGTGGAAATTGAGAAGGCGAAAATTGAACAAGGTGCTGAATGAAACAAAGTTAACTGATATATAATTGCGTGTCCGTCGTTTCTGCGGTGGCCATTTTTATATTGTCACTACACTGATAACATAATATTACCGGAATTAGGGAAGGGCGATGACTGCTGAAGAAGTTGTTAGATTAATCAGTTTTCTATTACAACTTATTAATTGTCTGCCACAGAGGGAGACAAAATGTCTTTTCAAATAAAGGAAGTTATAACCACCTTTTCGACCTTTTTCGGAGGAAGAAAGGAAGTTTCTATTTCTAATTCACACAACGTGAAAAGTGGTGTGGGATAGAATTAGAATATGTCAATAAAATGTTTTATTTCAATGACAGTTTTAAATATGTAAACACGTAAAATGGTTGTATCCATTGTTCGTTTCCAAGATATTCGCCTCGTTTTTTAGTTCAATTTAATTCAGGGATTAAACAGTGCTTCCTTTTGAGCCTTGCTTGCTAATATATACATTTTATTCTTAAGTTGCAACATAGGTTTAGTACGGTAACTTCTAATTGTTTGTTTTTGTCGTAAAAGAAGTCGTTAAACTTGCTACGGCTTCATTATTCATACGAAATGGCTGGGTGTGTGACTTATTTGCGATATCACGCATCGTCGTGATTTATGCATTCGTGATTGCTGATTAATTCCTTTCGTGATCTCTGGCTTCCATTGATAAGCTGCTGACTGTCACGGAAATACTTCTGGTGTCGACTGAACACGCAAGCCTTTAGTTTAACCTGAACAAATGGTCAGAAAATGGAGAGTTTTGGGAGCTGAAACCTTTTCATTTTACAGATATTGTTAATAAAACGGACATTGGCCACTTAGTCCTATCAACTAAACCAGGCAGAACGGCAAATGATGGAAAGAAAAGCCCTGCATTTTCCGTAATATTTGCATGCACTTGGTAGCTGGACCAAATTCGGTTGACAGAGTTGGGAAATTTCGTTCAACAAAAACAAGTTTGGATTAAAGTTGAAGTTACACTGGTGTTAACTCAAATATGAATAATACATGCAATTATAGCTGCTGATGATCGCTGATGTACAGCAGGAAGTTAAAGATCAGTGTAGCGCGTTTCATTGAACAAGTGAAAGAGTAAAGAGTAATAATTTTTTCTTTTTGAAATTTCTCAAAGCATGACGCAAAACAATGAGGTCTTCTTTAATTTGGTTGTTATCTATGCTGTGCTAATGGAACTATTGTGGAAATGATGGCGGATATTGTACTTCCTTCCTTGCACAGACCACCACCACGAAACTGATAGTTTGTAATTCACGGCGCCACTGTTCTTTGTCTCCAACGCGCTGATCATGCGCAATCGTATCCCACTGTCAAATTAAAAATATAACAGTTACCGCTCATTAACGAGGAAATTGACCGTGTTACCCACAATGATAGGGGCATTTTTGCTTCAGTGTTAGAAACAGAGACTAGTTTTGATTTTAAAGTATTTTCAAAACTGAGAAAGTTTTCGTTGTTAGCGTAGTGGGGGAGGGGGGGGGGGTGGCAAGAGTGGGTCTTGTCACGAAGTCACGATAGTAAATTTTCGATTTCACGAATCACGAAAAATTTGCTAAGGCCACGGAAAAAATCTGATCACAATGCAGTGAAATTCAGCTACGAACTCGACTTTAGACATTCACGATTTATTTCTTATCTATTCACGATTCACAGACAAGGACTTTTGCATTTCACGCCTCACGGAATACAATTCAATCACGATTCACGGAACAGTTTTTTATCACAGATTCACAGAGCACAAAAATCCGGATCACGGCATCACGAAAATACCCTTGCTCCTCCCCCCCCCCCCCCCTCCCTCTTTGCTCGCTGCTTTTCTTTCCTCCATGTTGACCCATGTTCAGTCACGAAACGGGGGAGGAAAATATAAGGCGCGCAGTTGAAGTCGGGAAGCGAAAAGACGCGATAAAACATTTTTCTCCTTACTTCTCAGGATCTCTCTCATGGAGCCTGTATGGAAAGGGAGAGAGTATTCCGCTCTATCTAGCTATTTCAATTTATCAAGATCACCACCCTCGTACCCATGGTCGGTCGGGAAACGAGCGACCCTGGAAAGATCGGACGTCCGGTTGAAATGCGCATGCCTACATTTCAAAAGAATAGAGGGGGTAAGTTTCTAAAGAAACTGTGGTGCTGCGTCGGTGGGAAGTATAACAATATAATTTGGTTTTATCAACTGGGTTGATAATGTCAATTGGCCACCGTAAAAATATTCAAGAGCTGACGTTTCGAGCGTTAGCCCTGCGTCGGAGCGCTCCGACGAAGGGCTAACGCTCGACACGTCAGCTCTCGAAACTCTTTACGGTGGCCAATTCACATTATCAACCCAGTTGATAAAAACAAATTATCCTTTTCAAAAGCTTGACCTAACGAACTACATGGTATTTTACATTAGTCAATCCCAACTGTACGGTCAGGCTTTCTGTATTCAGTTATTTTACTTCCGGTCATTTTTATTGTTTTCAAAACCAATCAAAATCGATCCTGTAACGGAACTTTCGAGAGTCGCTCGTTTCGTCAAGCCTTCGCAGTAAGGAACGAAGACTCGAGGTACGAGATTGGAGCAGCGCATGGAAACCTGGCCAAAATGTACAGGTGTTACCAAAGCTAAGACCGTACATTTTACAAATGCCTGGTTTTGATGACCAGCAAGGAAATTAAAAACCAGAAGAAAAAGTCACCGCGAATATTTTACGTCCCTGGTTGGGGGCATAAACTTTGAGTGTTTATTCCGTCGCTTGGGTTGTAGCAAGCCCCAACCACTACCAGCAAATGTTTTCCTGTCAAAGTCATCATACCTTCAGGTCATTCTTGTTATGATATAATTGTGATGAAAAAATGACACGGAATTTACCAATTCCGATATATTAAAATTCTAACATGGCGCCGAGGCGAGGGAATAAAACAAAAGAAATTATTTATTCATCCCTAAGTCTCGATGCAAAATCTTTTGTTTTATTCCCTCAAGCCTCGGTGACATGTTAGAGTATTAATATATCGGAATTGCGGAAGGGTTACTCGCCCTCACATTCCCCCGCCCCCTCCCTCCACGTGCAACGGAAGCCACGTGCTTAATGCGTGACGTCATGATGGTGCGGTTACTCGGCCGGCTGTCGACTGACATCTGAACTGAAAAAACTGTTTCAGTGCAAAAAAGTTAAATCGTAGTTCGCTTTTTCGCCAATTTTCATCAATCATTTCAGACATTTCATTCAAAAGTTTGAATCTACTGTTTCTTCCGTTATGAGTCATGTGTCCCCAGCAAACTTTCAAGCTCTAGACCAGCGGGTAAGTGAAGGATTTCCAATCGGGGAAAATGCCAGTCGCGGTTTAGACAAAGGCACATGGTAAACGTGAATGGCGTCTTCATGTTTCCGACAATTTCTTTACTCCAGCGTCCAGACGATCTATTTTATGTCGGTATTAGGTACAGTAGATGTTTCAAATGTAATTTATGTGTTGTTTTTCTGTCGTAGTTCGCTGGTCTGGACTTGAATTCGGGCGCCGTTCATCAACGCGGCGTCGATCCTAAGTCAAATCAACAAGGTAAGCTTAAGTTGAAGTAAAATTTTAATTTGCTCTCCTACAGAGAATAAAATATGTTTTGAGGTACGTATTCGAAACGTGAAATAGGTATAATGAAATACAGTGAACTTTATTGACCATTTACGAAGAACAATAGCATTTTTGCTGGAACTGAAAATGTTCCGCCGGCCGTACTTGAGATAATTTTTCGCTGTCGCGAAGGCGGCCAGATTGGATTTCATATAATAAAGTCTCTGTTTTACGCGTCATTCTTTAATAAGGATCATTAGTCTGTTTCCTAATTTCAATGTGATTTGCCGATGGAGTTTTGGCTGAAAATAATTTCGGGTTTCCTCAGACCTCGAGATCTGGTGTGCTATATATATTAAGATTACTACACTTTTTCTCAGTTTTGTAGATTTTCGACAATCTGTATTTGTGTCCGGTTTCGGACCAAAGCCTGTCCTTGTTATATTAAATTTGCCAATTACAGAGCCTCTAACTATACTATACGCCTAAAGTACACTTTTGACTATTAGCAAGCCATTTTAAAGGTACTTGGCTTATAGTCTTAGACTGTCAAAATTTCTATTGAATATAGTGCGAGGCAGGTTGATCGATGCCCACATTTTTCATTTAAAAAATATGAAAGTCACTTTTAGAAAGCATATTTTATTGTACAAGAGGATTTTCTGTAAAAAAGGTAAAACATACTTTTTATATGAAACAGGCGTATATAACACAAAAGAAATTAAGATTGTCTGGTTTGTTTTTGTCTGGTTGACTCAGTTCAGTTTATAATGGAAATTAGTACATTGCTGGTTTGCAACCAATCCCAAAAGATTCAAATGAGAATAAGCATAGGCCGTATTACGGATGTCATGCAAAAATGCAATTTTTGCTGCTTTTCATTGAAACAAAAATTCATCTCCATAAAACGATTTATCGTACCGATTTCAGTAAACCTGTGAAGTTTGTCAACAACCGGTTAAAAACTCTCGGAAATACGAGAATGCGAAATGCCAAAATTTGCAAAGAAATGTATGAAAGGGAGCAAGGCTTGCCCCCTTTCATACATTTCTTTGTAAATTTTGGCATTTTCGGGCTTTTGTATTTCCCAGAGTTTGTAACCGATTGTTGGGAAACTTTGCGGGTTTACTAAAATCAGTATGATAAATCGTTTTATGGAGATGAATTTTTGTTTCAAGGAAAAGCATGATATCCATAATACGGCCTATGGCCGTCATGTTGGATGACCAAACAAAAAAGGCCTATCAGAAATCTTGAGTTCATTTATGACATCACTTGGTGGATAACGTTTTTGGTGCATATTGGTTGGCCATTCAAACATGGGATATGCTTTGCTACTCACCCCAACAACCTTGTGAGCATACTAGACCCTTGCATATATAAAAATTTGTAGTTGAATAAACAATTTGCAATAATCAGTTTTACACTATATTACCTCACTGTTTTATAGTAAAACAACTATTCATGTCACTGGTGTACATTTTGAAATCTGGCTTTCTCATTAACCAATTAACCAATGATAAATATTGTTCTACAACCATAAATTAATGGCTTTAATTCTCGAAGCCAAACAAATGCAACTTTTAGTGTTTATGTGTTCTGTCAGATTTCTACAATTATCCAAGCTGTTTTCATTAAGGCCCGCAAATACATGTATATTACTATAAAATGTGTCCATCCTTAAAGAATGACAAATTTAAGTAACTTCAGTGTGTAAACTTTACTTTTACTTTTTTAATTTTAACCATTTTGTCTGGTTCTGTCTCATTCACTTTTGACTGAAGAAGCAAGCATTTCAAATCTTCCAGGAAATCTTGCTGTCAAGTGACTCCTGAACGGTGACTCTTTCCAGACTTGTCAGTGTTATTTGTCTCCATTGCAATAATATTTTCAAAGCAGACTTGCATTGGGGTGAACAGACAAATATGAAAACACTGGTAGCTCTTGATTGTGTGGCACCAAAATTGTTGCCAATTTCACGACCTTGCCTCAAACGTTTCATTGGTCAACGTGACACATATCCAGACAAAACTGCTGGCTTTTGAAAGTAAAGGTGAGATAAAGTCTGTGGCGAGCCCAGTGGCCTATACTGCCAGAGCTTATCCCGGCTTCTGTGGCATGAAGCGACTGGGAGTATTTCTACTCCCCTTTTGGATGGGTTGAAAGTAAAACTATGTGTTTAATTCATTGCGCTTCAAGGATGGATGCAAAGGACAGCAACAGTGGTTTAACTATGCCTGTTCAAAGTGCATTCTCCTGGTTGATTGTTGAAATGTCGTTGTTTCTATGTAGAACGATACGTGCCACCTCATCTTCGTAATAGACAAGGTCTTCCTCCTGGGCGTGGGGTCTACCAAGAGCAAGTTTATAACCCAGGACCACCACGAGACTTCGCACCAAGGGATCCCTATAGAGGTGTGTTTTCTTTCTGCTGTAATCCGCATGTGCTGTATAAATACATATATCTGATATGCTACTTTTCATACAAACATAAATAACATAAAGATTAGAATCATTGCCAAATGACAAGTACATGTATCAAGGAAAAGATTATGTACATGTAGATGAAAAAGATATCGACCCCGAATATCAGTCGTACACCTCTAAATACATGTAGATTTGTTTTAAACACATTGGTAAAGCAAGGCTTAGTCTGCATTCAAGAGATTTTCCTGGTTTCCTTGATATGAATCAGCTAGGTGTAATATTTTCAGGACAGGATGTAAGTTTGCCTTTTGTTATTTTGTTATTTACTCAAAAATTCCCCAGCACTAATTTATACTGCTGGTTGAAGAGAGGCAGTACAAAAGCAAGTTGGCTTTGGCAAAACTGAACACAATGACCATACATGTGTACCTGGACCATTTAAACAGGAGTCCACACACACACACAACTATACCTGCTATTGTGCGAGATATTTGCTTTGTTTACTTTTGTCAGATGGTTATTATCAACAACAAAACTTCTATGGAGGGTATTCCCGGGGTGGTGGACGTCCGTTTGGGAACCCAGGAATGTACTACGGTCGTGGCGGGGGAAACAGTTGGCGAGACAGAGGGGATAGCCGGGTGCCTTCCAGAGGAAGTTCCAGCGGTAAGGATGGGCTGTTTGCGTATGTTATGAAAATGAATAGAGTGCTGTCTATGAAAATTGATTGAGGCAAGATTTTAGCTGAGATGTCAGAAAGTGAGCATGTTCTGTTGACAAGTGGATAGGACAACTTTCAGTTGTGTACAAAATAATTCCACTTGTTCTTTCATTGAATGTCTTAGATTATGGAAGAACCACTCAGCCACCACCAGAGGATTGGTCTAAATTGTTACCAAAGAATGACCGCGTGGAGAGGTAACAGCATTTGCCAATTTTGTTAAAGGAGCAACGTCACAATATTTGAACCTCTTTTTGTGACCAACCAAATTACCTTAACTTTAAAGGAGCTATGTCACGATATTTTGAGTGATTTTTCGAAGTGAACCAAATTACCCTTAAAATGTAGGAAACCTAAAACTAATAGTTTACAAAGGAAGAAAACACCAAAGAGGTGATACTAAACCAAAAAGGAGCAAGGATGGTTGAGGATGGAGAAGATTGAGACAGACTGCAAATTACTATTTTAAGCTAAATTTAGGCTAAATTTTTCAGAAGGTACAAATGGTGACGTAGCTCCTTTAAAATAACGGAAACCACACAACTATAGCTTATTAAGTGAGAAAATCACAAAAGATTTAACACCAAACCAAAGAGGAACAAGGATGGTTAAGGATGAAGTAGTAATACTTTGGTTCCAGCAACAAACGTGCCCCTTGCGTTTTCAAGGTTTTAACCTGTAGGAAAATACAGTAATTTATCCTTGAGCCAGTCTTCAAACTACTTGTATTAAAGTATAATGCAAGCTACACAATAATTTAATGCCTTGATACATGGGTCGGAGTCTTTGGCACTTTTGAATAAACATATTGTTTTCTGTGGCATTTTATTGCTGAGTTTGTAGCATTGATTGAACAAAGTTGTAATGTTTATACTGCATTTTCAGGGAGCTTTTTAGCAAGCACAACACTGGCATAAACTTTGATAAGTATGAGGACATTCCAGTTGAAGCCACTGGGCAGGATGTTCCTAAAAACATTGAATTGGTATGGATTCTGTTAATTTCGTCGAAAATGATGGCAATTTATTGTCAAATAACTTTTTTTTAGTAGAAATTCAGCTGTGTTTTTTGGAAATCTGTGAATCTGATTGGTTCTCCCAATACAAAATGATCTCATGCATGTTGATCCTTGGAGGCTCGATTTTTCTTGAGTTTTGGCAAAAAAGCACAAAAAGTAACTTTTAGAAAACAAACCTTTTAAGTTTCTACTAAAACAATTAGACTACTCGTACTCGGTTTCTATGAGCGATAGTCAACTCAGCTGCACCTCATTGACTATTGGTTCATAGAAAACTCTGGCTCGTAGTTTAAATGAAAACATATTTAGTTGGTTTTCTTTGTTGACTTTCATTTGTATTGAATGTGTGGAGCTGTTCTAAAATAACAGTGCTTTGTTGTTTTACTAGTTTTCTGGTCCTGGTGAAATAATTAACCATCAAATATTGCTGCAGAATAAATTATTGAGAAAGAATTCTGGAAGTTGGATTTTAAATGACATCTTGACAGAAGTGTCTGGTGCTTGAGGGCAAAACTTGCAAATGCAAATATGTTTTTAATACTCAATTTTCTTTCGTCTTTCTGCAGTTTTCTGATTGTGACCTTGGTGAAATTTT
The DNA here is from genome assembly GCA_947652115.1 of Blastomussa wellsi. NCBI lineage: Eukaryota > Metazoa > Cnidaria > Anthozoa > Scleractinia > Plerogyridae > Blastomussa > Blastomussa wellsi. Next base: position 20,101,906 of record OX393570.1, on the reverse strand, counting down.
GCACCACAACATTAAGGTACAGTATGTGAAAGTTATATTTTATTAGCTTATACAGTTAGGTTTGCTTGTACATGTATAAAAAGCTTTTACACCAAAGAATCACAACACATGCTCATTGGTGCAAAAATGTTGATAGGCAAATACAATTGATATGGAATTATTTGGAACTATTTTCCGTTTTTGGCCATCATGGTTTTCTTTTTAGTCAAATTGGAAACTGTCACCCACCCATTGGCATAGAATTGTTCTTTGCCTAAATTTTGCAAGTTAGTGACCGGTGGTGGTGAAGGTAGTGAATCTGGAGTTCAGCTTGGACTCTGCTCGTTGCTTGTGTTTTTTCTTTTAAAGGGGCACTGTCACGGTATTTTGGTATCATTTTAAAATGCTGAAATACTTTTTGTGTCAATGGAAACCCAAAAATAATGGTGTAGTTTTGTTACCTCGGACTATATCACTGCACTGAAACTGTTTATTGCTGCCTATCACTTAGGATGGCAAGGATGGAACTGGATTGAAATTTGAAAAAACTTGCCAGTTTTTTTCAAGATCTATAGCCATTCCTAGAAGATATCGCCATAAATTCATTATGATTTGCTCTTTGAGCCACAATTGTTTGATGTCTTCCTGTTAGTCCATCAGGAGCATTTTGAATACGACTAAAGGTACCAGGTAATGATTTAGCAATGAATGAAGCTGATCTGCTTTTAATTTTCATTGTAGTTGGCCAACTACGCAAAGCCTACTCCAGTCCAGAAGCATGCTATAACTATTGTTAAGAACAAGAGAGACTTGATGGCCTGTGCCCAGACTGGTGAGTTGCATTTGTTTGCCTCAAATTCTCTGGTTGTGTGTTATTCCAATAAGGGTTTTCATTGAAAAATAATATTTGAGAATAAACAAACAAAACTATATCAAGTTGTGGTTTCACTAAGTCACAGGAGTGCTTAGTGCAAATACATGGAGAGCAAAATACTTGTAAATTAAGGTAGAAAATGTACTAAGTTGACAGTAACTGTCAACTTGGGCAAGGACATTTACGTGTAGACTGTTGATCTTTGTAGACAGGAACTGTCAACTTGCATTTTCTAACATTAATTTCTCTTTATGTGAGAATATACTTTAAAACTGTAAATCTTTTTTCAGGTTCTGGGAAAACTGCAGCCTTCTTGATTCCCATTCTAAGCAGGATTTTCGAGGAAGGGCCTCCACCAATGCCTGATGTAAGACATGTAAACTGTACAATGTTTCTGTTTAAGCTACTATTGTATAATGTTGGTTCTGATTTCCATACAGTCATTATACATGTAACTGATGAGCATTATCTAAACAGCATTCCTCTTTCAGCTACAAAGTTGTTATCCAGCAGGGTGCCATAACTATAGCAGCTATCCACCTTGTCATTTTTATTATGCCTACAAAAATGACAAACAAGCAGAGACATGCATTACTTGAGCAAAGACAACTGCTTTAAAAAATGACATCTTGTGTGCCCAAACAAAAAACAGTTACCTTAAGTGCTTGGTAATTTATTGCCCTTATAAGAAAAATTAAGATATTGGAAGTCTAAGGGCTGTTTAAAGATAATTTTTCCATTTGTAATAGGCTCGGCAGCAGTCTCGCCGAAAGCAGTTCCCAATCAGCCTTGTCCTGGCACCCACCAGAGAGCTGGCCTGTCAGATCTTTGAAGAATCCAAGAAGGTAACAGAGATGTTAATTTAGATTTGATGGTGTTTTTGTTTGATCTCTTTTCATTGGTGCTTAAACCTGATCTCTGTGGCGTGAAACAGCTTGTGGTAAGGAGCAGCTAGCAGTAATGCATGGTTTTCTAGAAATGCTACCACATTTGTTGAGCTCAGGATATTGTCTGTCCAAATGTCCTTAATTGAGATTAGTTTTAGTTCTCAAGGAGGTACAGAAAAGTAAATTAAATTGGAAGGCATACTTCTTCTTGAAAGAGTCAAGCTGTGTAACTTTTTTATCGTTTTCAGTTCTCATACAGGTCATATGTGCGTCCTTGTGTGGTGTATGGTGGAGCTGACATTGGAGGTCAGTTGAAGGAGCTTGATCGTGGCTGTCATCTGCTTGTGGCTACTCCTGGTCGCCTTGTTGACATGCTGGACAGGGGTCGTGTGGGGCTGGACTCTTGCAAGTGAGTGTATACATTTTGTATTCTGTGTTCAGCTGAATAACCTCTTAAATTTGCACCTGTTTCAAAACTAAATGTGAAGCAGGCTTTTAGCCAGATCGGCATCCAGCCGTACTGTGGACGGCCACATGTTTTATATTCCATGTGTTGCTTTAAAAATTTGTCATTTTAGCAGGCCCCACAGCGCATTTTGGATGGCCACTTTTCAAATCCTGACTAAAAGCCTGATGTGAAGCATTCCCCTCACTTACCCCTTCATAACACGGTTCTTCTAAAACTTTAATGAGATCATTCTTGATAGGAAAGATGTATGATGTGGAAGTATTGCAACATTTGCAAAATTGATTTTAGATTTAAAATGTTTTATAAATATGTAAGGAGAAACGATATTTTGAGTTCAAGGCTGAAAGTGATAAAAATCTTGTTTTCTAGGTTCCTTGTCCTAGATGAGGCTGACCGCATGTTGGACATGGGTTTTGAGCCACAAATACGCCGCATTGTCGACCAAGACACTATGCCTAAAGCTGGTGAACGCCAGACTCTAATGTTCAGTGCTACATTCCCTAAAGAAATCCAGGTGACATTTAGTTTTTTTAGTTTTCCATTTCCTCTCAACAAGATTTCTTCTGACCTACTCAGGGCCTTCCAAAATTTGCTAATGTCCAATGAAATCCGAACTATGGTCAGACAGTTTTCTGTACCTTTCAATGCAAACACCAGTGTTTACAGTAGCTCTTATTAACCGAGCGGGAGGTCTGTATGGGGGAATCTTGACCAAACGGAAACTTAAATTTGCTTAACAACACTGCTTTGTTCCATTGATGTTTTGTTTGCGAATGGCGATGAGCTGAAATTTGCAAAAGTTTGGTCTTATCTTTTTTATTCTTGTCAAACTTTTTTTAAGCCAAAAAGGAAACAACATGTTTCTGTATTGTTTGTAACTTTCTGACCAGAAAATGCAACCAGTCTAGATGCCAGTCTTGATGGGAAAATCTAGACTGCGGTCAATATCAATTGTAGCCAATCAAATTCTTGAATTCGGTAGTTTCCAGTCCAAGTGAGACACGGCCATATAATAATACCAGTACTTTAATATGATGTCCGACCTCACTGCAGTTTTGTCCAATCAAAATACTGACTCGTTCGGACACATCCTTTTATGAGAGAAAAATTATTTGCAGCCCTGCCTTGTAAATAGATACCATTGTGGAAAATGTAAATGTCAGTGAATCACTAGCTCGTGACTTGACACTTCTGCAGGGCTGCTGTGTTACGACTTAAAGTGCAGCACATATTCAATGTTCATCCAATCATTTGTGTCTTCTTGTGTTCTAGATGCTTGCCCGAGACTTTCTGGTGAACTACATCTTCTTGGCTGTGGGACGTGTGGGTTCCACAAGTGAAAACATCACACAGAAAACTGTGTGGGTGGACGAGTGTGACAAGCGGTCATTCTTGCTGGACCTGCTAAATGCCTCAGGTCTGTAGAATTTGTGTTGATTGAATTCTGACTTAAGATAATATGACTCTTGCTCGTAGAAAATGTGAGCTTGTGGTCTAATGATTTGTTATTCAAAACTAATTATGGTGTATTGCAATTCCAACATTTTGATTGGTTTACAGGACATGGTATATGAGCTCATTTACCATGGGATACGAATATGGTAGTTTTAAACATCAGCAAGGACAGCCAGGGAGCTCAGATATTGCAATTCTTTGGTGTTTTTCCACTCAGAGTCGGGGTTGTTGGACATTAGATAGTTGCAGCCTTCTTTTATCCGATACATGCTCATGGAATAATTGTTGATTTTTAATTTGTAGTGTAATAATCTGTCTTAAACAGATACAAGCATTTTTTTTGAAAAAGTGAAATTGAAGTCATTTTCACATTAAGCCTATTTAATGTGAAAATGTTTTTAAGGCAGGAAGGAAGATTTTGCCAAGTATAGTTAGAGGCAATGCAAGTTAACTCTGTTGACATGCTCTCTGCCAGGTCCTGACTCTCTGACATTGGTCTTTGTGGAAACCAAAAAAGGTGCTGATGCACTAGAGGACTACTTGTACCGTGAAGGCTATCGCACAACCTCCATTCATGGTGATCGATCTCAGCGTGAGAGGGAAGCAGCACTGCAGTCGTTCAAGTCTGGTCGCACTCCCATTTTGGTGGCCACAGCTGTAAGTAAATTAAACAAGTAAATTTTGCTTGAAGGTGTTTGAATATTTCTGAAGAAACCTTCATTGTAATAGCAAAACGTGCAAACCGTGCTAAGTCTAAAAATGGAATGCAAGTTATTTTACCTCTGCGAGACCCAGACAGCACTAGCATGAGGTAAATAAAGTGAATGCAGGCAGTTTTTGTTTCAAATTACTTTAAGGAACATCTATTTTGTGCACTCGACGCCATTATGTTATACCGTTGTTATACCGCTACCGCACGCAGAACTGTACGCATAGTTTTCGCTGTTTTCTCGCCTTCGCTTACGTAACTACGGTTATTGTTCTGCTGTGTTATGCGCTCCTGTGCACGCACGTTGTGATCATATTAGCATTGTAACCTAGGTAACTAGTACCTCTCCGCGTCTCCTTTTTGCATTCATTTTGGTTTTAACGTCCATTAAACCTGTTGCTAGTTTGGAAGTCTGGCCTTATCCACTGGCGTGGTGGCAGCGGTGGGATACGAACCCACGCCTCCGAAGAGACTGGTGACTCAAACCAGAGCCTCCTTGCTAATGGCCTCCAGGCTCTGGTTTGAGTCACCAGTCTCTCTCTGGGAAACCAGATCTTCATTGATGCTCTGAGAATTAGGGGATTCCTCGAGGATATCTGCTGGACAGGCATCGTCGTTAAACCGGCGTGGAAGGTTAAATGTGGGGTCCACGTGCTCTGGAACCAGATAGCACTCCGTTCGTTTAACGCGGTAAGAGGAAGAACGCAACTGAGAGCCAACAAATTTCCGTACATTGCACCACAGGCCATCGACAGATACGACGAGATAACGATCACGAGCGCGATTCTTGGAGCCATCTGATGTGAGGTAGACAAGGTCACCGACGTCAATAGCAGGTGGAGTGGGGGGACTGCGCCCAGGAGCCTTGGATCTCTCACTTGCCGGATGGTTATGAAGGCGAAAGGAGTGTTGCTCCCTGAGTAGCTTGAGGTCGTCAACAGGAATCTGCGAGTTCGTGAATTGGTCGCGTTGGAACCACATCTCTCGGGCGGACAATCCTCTGTTGCGAATACGGGTATTCAGATTGGCGGTTGCGACGGCCAAAGTAAGGGGCGAAATTGGGCCACCCCCAGGACTGAGACGGAGTAATTCGTCTCCAAGCTCGGCAATAGACTTTTCGGCCACTGGGTTCTTGTTAGGGTTCTTGATGCGCCCGATCTCCAGTGCCAGGCCAAACTGTCGAAGGGACTCGTCATTGGACAATGCTCTGAAAGCAGGTGCAGGATCAACCCTTATGACAGAAGGTGGACCGGCTAGGGGGCGTAACTCGAGGCAAAGTCGAAGGAGGCCGATACGAAGAGACTCACGGCGTTCGTCATCCAGCAAGCACGAGGCTGTGTAGGAGGTTGTAGTCTCGCGGACGACAAGTATCAGTTGACGGTAGCGTTTTATAACATCTGCGGCGAATGAGATACCGACACCATCAGGGGGATCAGATGAGGATTGCTCAACCAGAGTAGAAGGAACTTTCTTCAGGGATGAACAAAGATGGCAGCACTGAGAGCACCGGTCCAGCGCTTTGTCAAGGTCTAGTGCGTAGAAGTACCTCTGCGTAACCAGCTTCAATTGATGGCGTGAGGGATGGTCCAGTTTCACGTGAAGAGCGGAGAGGAAGCCGTCTATTACTGAACGAGGAATGACAATACACTCGCGTGCAGGCGAGAAAGGCTCGTCACGTCGAACGACAAGGAGGCCATCACGAGAAATTGAAACAGCATTCAGATAACGCTTAACATCCTTGATGTTCGTGAGCTTCTTCGACGGGCGTGTACCTTGCTTAAGATGTGAGTGGACACGCCTAAGGTCAGGACATTCAAGCTGTGTCTGAATCCAAGCTGGGCGACTTGTGAAGGGGAGAGTTGCGTGGCCTGATAGCACATCCTGAGCGGTAATCTGACGAACAGTCAGGTCCTCAGCTTCCGATACGAACGAACAGATCTGGCAGCGAGGGTCATCACAGGGATGAACGTTACGACTGGCAAAGTCGGACGGAAGGTTCGCGGAGCCAGATAAGTGAAGTAAGGAAACTTGATAACGGCTAACAGTTGACAGGAACGAAGTAACACGCGGGCTGGAGGAGAACTGGCCACGACATAACTTCTCAAAAGCCTGAACGCAAGGCTTGCTGTCCGTCAGGACGTACGACTTAGGCTTGGCTTGAATTATGTAAGGGGCAAAGTGTTTAACGGCAGCAGCGATTGACAGGGCTTCTATTTCGCATGGCAACCAGGAAGCTTGGTGTTTCTTAAACTTGGCACTAAAGAAGCCAGCAAGGTGGAGTTTCTGGTCGCGGAGGACGTACAGGGTGGCACCTAGTCCACTCATCTTGACAGAACCATCAGTCACGATCCACAGTTGATCTTCAGGTTTAGGCAGAGTGATGGATTTGTTCGAAGAAAGTTGCTTTTGGCAAGAGTGAAAGCCAGAGCATTAACGAAGAACCTGCCCCCTCCCAGAACATTCCAGTTCCGTCTGTTCCACAGGTCCCAGGTGAGCTTGCTACTCCTCCTGGTCCTCTAGCAGTTGATCCTTGCCAAGATTCAGATGTTTCCACAACCCCTCCGGATGTATCTTCCACTCTGTGTCCAGATTTACCTGTTTTTCCTCCGAATCCAGTGCCCGAACAGTCCTCGCCTCCCTCTCGCTGTCCAAGTCCACGGAGATCCAGCCGCCGTTCTCGCCGGCCTGCGTATCTTAAAGATTACGTTTGTTAAATTGATATGAACTGCGTATTTAATATTGATATGAACTGCGTAATTAATATGTACTGTGTATTCAGTATTAATATGAACTGCGTAACTTATATGAAATGAAGAAGGAAGAGGAAGTCACGCCATTATGTTATACCGTTGTTATACCGCTACCGCACGCAGAACTGTACGCATAGTTTTCGCTGTTTTCTCGCCTTCGCTTACGTAACTACGGTTATTGTTCTGCTGTGTTATGCGCTCCTGTGCACGCACGTTGTGATCATATTAGCATTGTAACCTAGGTAACTAGTACCTCTCCGCGTCTCCTTTTTGCATTCATTTTGGTTTTAACGTCGATTAAACCTGTTGCTAGTTTGGAAGTCTGGCCTTATCCACTGGCGCGAAGTAATCTTCAACATAGCCCACCATTCTGGTTTGCTATTAACTTGAAGGGGTTTTCTTTCCTGCAACCTTGTGAGCTGAGGTAGCAATTTTTGTTTTTGTAGGTGGCTGCTCGTGGCTTGGACATCCCCAATGTGCGTCACGTGGTAAACTTTGACATGCCATCTGATATTGAGGAGTATGTTCACCGTATTGGCCGTACTGGGCGTGTTGGACATACTGGTAATAATAAAAAAACAAATTTCTTAACTCTATCTCCGCCTGTCAAAAGGGTCCACTTTTCGCAATTTTAATTCCATGTTGCAAAAATATTATTGGAGATAAGCAACACCATGTCAGGATGCTGCTCAATAATTTTCATTTTGTCACAGTATGGTTTCATCCAATTTTTTTATTTAAAATTTAGGAACATACTGTACAGTACAATTTGCATTACCACATTGACAATTCAAGTGGTTCAACTGCCTTCTTTTGAATGATAACACACTTGGGGTTTCATTCACACACACCATCTTTTCATATGTGCATTCATTTGTTTGTTTATACGTGTATACGTTTGCAGGATTAAAAGTTAGGACCACTTTGTACGGCATGATGAACAGTACAACATGAAATTACTACTCATAACAGCACCACACATTTTTATTCTAGTTAAGGTTCGCTTTAAATTCCTGAATGATCTAAAATTCCTCTAGGTCTTGCCACATCATTCTTCAATGACAAGAACCGTAATGTTGCCAAGGACATGGTTGAGCTGTTGAATGACACCAGGCAAGAAGTTCCAGGATGGCTGGAATCCCTTGCCTATCAGAACAGTCAGAGCTCAGGAGGGAGGAACCGTGCAAGGAGGTTTGACGTTTTCATACTACTGTGTCAGTGTCGTATATTAACAATAATTTTATTGGTTCTTAAGCCTTGTTTACACCTGTGATGGAGTTGGAGTCAGAGTCCTAAGCGGAGTCGCAAGTGTCAGGATGTAGTGAAAACAGAAAGAAAGTGGAAACATTGTGATTCATTGTTCTGATTCTGTCAAGTTTATTAACATCTGCATCATTAAATGCAGGTTGGGTGCCTGGGGTGTCCAGTAGCTTCCACTGGAGGTCAGCCAGACAGCCCCTAGACCAAGTACTGCTCCCATTGCTGGCAAATCCCCACAACCCAGCCTTAAGCCCCCATGCCAGGCATCCGGGCACCCATCACACTGCCAACCAGTGGAAGTAGGGAGGGGAGGGAGGGAGGGAAGAATATGGTTGAAATGTCCATCACAAGATGGCCGATGAAGCCGCACAATGAATGCTGGCATGTGACTGATTGAACCATGTGATCCTGTGAGCCCAGGACATAGACCGCAGACCGCTCACTGCTCACCGTTGTTAAATAATGCATTTAACTGCATTGACTCCACCTATGACTCTGATATTTTTATTTTCACTAGGTTGTAAGTGTTCCTATGACTTTAGGCTTTACTTTAGCATGCACTATTGAGGTACAATGCATGCTGAAAGTTTGGAGAGCATAAAAGGTGCATAAGAGTTGCTTGAGGTTATAGCTTAAGGCAATTCTAGCTTATTGAGTGCTGTCCAAACTTCTCAAGTATGCCATAACTTGAAAAGTCATTGTTAAAAGCATGTACCAAATATACATCAAAACCCCATGCCAAGAATGCACAAGGAAAACATTTCTGAAGCAATTTGTTCATTCTGTCAGTGGCACTGTTGGAGTTTGCCAATGCTTAATTATACTGAATTTCATTGTGTCTCTGTTACCTCTTCAAATGTTCACAGAAAGTCCTTGTTATCTCTCCAGCAGGCACCAGGCGGGTGGCTTTGGGTCACGTGACTACAGGCAGCAGCCACATCACCACCGTGGGGGTGGGGGTGGTGGGCCCCACTATGGAGGGTATGGTGGAGCTGGTTACTGGAATCCCAACCGCTTTGCCAGTAATGGTGCAGCTCAGGATTGGTGGAATTAGTGCGGCGGCCATGATGCTTCCACCCTTACTACAACATATTTTCATTGTTTGGTTAATGTTACAGAAGTTAACCTCATTTTGTTCTGTTTTTGATGAATAAGTTTAAATTGGAACTGTTGCATTGGCAATATCTGGCATCAAATATGGCATCTTCAAACTTGATTGGTGGATTTTTGTGAAAAAGTGTGTTAAGAGGATTCCTTTGATGGCAGCTTGTTCAGCGGATTGACACAGCTTGTGGTTGGATGAAGGATGAAGGTTACTCGCCCCTTACACAAGGTATGGAGGGGTGTAAGGATGAAACATGCAAAAAAATACATTCTTCACTGTTGTGGTTTCCAAGGATGTCTTCAGGGACCTCCACAGATGAGAGTCGGCTTGCTTGTTCAGTTCATTCAAACTGCTACTTACTAGTGTGCCAATAATCTCCCATTGTTGTTGTTGTTGTTGTTGTCTCCAAAGTCTAAACACCTTTTTGAAATGTTTATACATGAAATGTGTGTTTTACACCATGGAATGGGGTATTGTTGACCACAACAAACTGAATATTTAATATCTTTGGCGACATTCTTTTGAAAGTAAGTGTTCAAAGGATTACATTACCTGTGTTGACACAGATACATGTGGTCATCTCTTATTGTAGTTGTTGTGTTGTTTGGGCCTTCTATGGATTGTGAAAGGAGGCTCATTTTTATATTTTGAAGCCAGCCCCTGTATACAAAGCCCATTTTGAAATGAGCTAACATGGGCTTATTTGCTCTGGGTTTTGTACTGAATTCACTCCCAGCCGTGGATGAGAATGAGAATTTTCTAAGCATTTTCCCAAAACCTGGCGCATGGCAAGCATTACTATGACACAGTTTTTTTAGCGTAGCGACAAAGGAGTTTCTGTTCCAGGCAATATATAATTACATGCACAAAATGTAGTCCAGCATTTTGTTAACTGCCATCTGCAGGCACATAGTTTCTGGCATCGAAGTATGCTACGAAAATTCAGGAAATTTTCATCTGGCTGTGTTAGGTCTGAAAAATTTCCTAGCGAACCAACAATTTGGATTAAAAATGTAGGAGATTTCAGAATATGCAAATTATTGCAGTTACAAGATATAAAATCTAGTGGATAAATGTGGACTCTCTACTTGGCATATCTTAGTTAGCTCAACTTGTTTTATTATAAATACTGTATACAGTGAGGATTTATATAATTTGTCTTAATGTGCCTATTGTAAGTAGCTGAAAGTGAATCAGAGTTTACCTGCAGTTTTTTAGCATCAATTCTAGCTGAAAAAAATGAATTATTCATCTGGATACCAAAGATGGATAGTAAATTGTGTTCCAAATGGTTAATCTGAAAAGATGTTTATAGTACAACATGGCCCTTGTGACATACCTTGGAACAAAGTTAATAGTATTATAAAGATGTGTAGTGTGTTCTACCAAAGATGAAACTTAAGCATGAGCAACAAATCACTCAAGTTTATAGGCTTTGTGCTTTGAACACTTGACATTGTGTGTCATAGGTAAAAAGTGTCTTGCGTGCTCTGAGAAAAACAAAATCTTGGGAATTCTTGTTTTTGTGATTCATGTGCAAACAAGGGCCAAAGCTTGGAATATTTTGTAGTTATAACTAAATAAGATTATTTTGTAATATCACAGCTGTCCACTATAAGATTATTTTGTAATATTGCAGTTATCTGCTTTAGACTAAAAAAGGTTGTGTCGCCGAAGTATTTATGGATTTCAACTAAAGTGCCAGGAGAAGAAGTGTCCCCATTTTGAAAACTCAGAAAGGTTTTAAACAAATAGTTTCAAAAAATATTTTATTTACAAATTCTTGCATGATAATAATAGTACAGTGATAATTTATAAAGACCTTTTTGCTTCCTCGTGCAAGAAAAAGGCCAAGAAAGTGAGCAGTTTCACTTTTTCGTACAGGCAATTAAGTGAAATGAGTTTTGTATCAACACAGAGAAAAACAAGCGTCAAAACATAAATAGTAATTAGTATTGCATTTAATGAATGTGGAGCAATCACTGTTGTTTAGAAAAGTCCCACCCACCCTACCCCCTTTGTCAGTGACTTGTGACTTTAGGGGTGGGGCTGGTGGGGTTTTCCTAGAAACGATGATTGATCCGTTGTTACCAAGCCATTAATTATGACCAATGCTTAAGTACTTTTGATATTTATAAGACCTTTAGGTTTGAGCTGTTTGTTAAGTCAGATTATTGTTGACGCTTGTGAATTTGTTGGTATGTAACCTAAAAGATGCTATTTTTCGGATCGTTAGAATTCAGTTGAGTTACACAAGCAGGTGAAAACATGGGAAATGAAACTTGAAGTTTTCCATGCTTTGTGACTTGTAGAATTTAAATTGAGTATG